>BRXX01000066.1:72262-98504 GCA_030267905.1 Triparma verrucosa | reverse complement strand
ACCCTAACCCTAACCCTAACCCTAACCCTAACCCTAACCCTAACCCTAACCCTAACCCTAACCCTAAACCCTAACGGCAAGGGCTAGGGCATTGTCAAGGGCAAGGGCTAGATCAAATAGGCTAGGGTTCGCCGCGGAGGCGGGAACCCTAGACGTCATTCGACCCTAAAGGGTTAGGTTGAGGTTTAGGGTAGGGTTAGTGACAATAAATTAAGAGGATGGGTCGTGTGGAGCGACTCTCCGACTCTAAACCTAACTCTTTTTTCTTGTGTCCTTTTGAGGGTAGTCGCTGGTGCTCTGTCCTGCATGTTCTGGGCCCCCTTGGGGCCCGCTGATCTGCTTTTTGGGTCCGTTTTGGGTTTTTTGGTTCCTGTTAGTTGTGCTCCTGTTGGCCTCCTGTTTGGCCCTCGGTTTTGGTGGTGCTCTGTCCTGCATGTTCTGGGCGGCTCTGCGCCCGCTGATCTGTTGCTCTGGCCTGTTCTGGGGGTTCTGGTTCCTCTTAGTTGTGTTTCTGTTGTGTTGAGTTGAGGCTCAATTTGCACTCACCCTACAAGGTTTTGAATGACACCGTAACGAGCTGAAGGAATGCGTCGACGGTAGTCGAGCATGAGTGGTTGTGAGTAGGTGGCAGAGAGACCGGAAAGCTAATCTCGTTTGCAGCGAGGCTCTGCGAGCGCCCTCCGGCTGCTGTTGATCTCCTCCTCCCCTTTCACATCGCTCACAATTAACACCGCCATTGCTGGATCTTAGAACCTCCCGGCTGGGTAGCGTAAGCGGACTCCGGGAGGTGAAAAGGTCCGGCCCTCCTCAGCTCCAACTTCGCTCCCACTGGTCTTTTACACTTCTGCAACGCAGCTCCAATCCATACCCAGCAAGGTCTCGAGTGCCACCGCAACGAGCAAGGAATGCGGTACCGCCAGGTGAGCATATCTGGCTGCGAGTAGGGGGCCGAGGGACCGGACAGCTCATCTCGGTTGCAGCGAGGCTCTGCGAGCGCCCTCCGGTTTTTGTTCTTTTTTTCGTTGGTTTTTCCTTTTCTTTTCTGGTTGTTTCCCTCTCGGTATGAGTCAAGCAAAGGCCCGCTCTGGGGCCGTCGAGGGATAGGAAAAAGAGAGAGGGCCCCGAACCCCTCGGGTGAGAGTGCGGCGCGCACGTGGGTCGAACGATTTTTTCCTATCCCGAGGTTGCTTGACGCCTTTTCCCTGTTCCTCTCGTTTTCTCGGTTTTTTTGTTCCTTCTGGTCTCCTTTTTTTCGTAGCGAGGCTCTGGGAGCATCCTCCGGGCTCGGTCTGGGAGAGGCTCAAGTGAGGGTCAAGTAACGGTCATTGTGAGGGTCATCATGGGGGTATGATGAGGGGCATGATGAGGGCATGATGGGGGGCATGATGAGGGCATGATGGGGGGTATGATGGGGGGCATGATGGGGGTCATCATGGGGGCATGATGGGGGTCATCATGGGGGCATGATGGGGGTCATCATGGGGGCATGATGGGGGGCATGAGACCAAAAAACGGGCCTGCCTATATAGACAGCTCGAGCAAAAAAAATGAAAATTTTCGATCATGATTATTATATTAATATTATTATATTATTATTTTATTAAAAAAAGTCGTGTCTATATAAGACAGTCCGAAAAAAATTCAGTGATGGGGGCATGATGGGGGTCATCATGGGGGCATGATGGGGGTCATGATGAGGTCATGATGGGGGTCATGATGAGGTCATGATGGGGGTCATGATGAGGGCATGATGGGGGGTATGATGGGGGGGTCATGGGGGGGATCATGAGACCAAAAAAGGGGCCTGCCTATATAGACAGCTCGAGCAAAAAAAATGAAAATTTTCGATCATGATTATTATATTAATATTATTATATTATTATTTTATTAAAAAAAGTCGTGTCTATATAAGACAGTCCGAAAAAAATTCAGTGATGGGGCATGATGGGGGTCATCATGGGGTCATGATGGGGGTCATGATGAGGTCATGATGGGGGTCATGATGAGGTCATGATGGGGGGTATGATGAGAGGATCATGATCTGATTTTAAGACGCGCGGAGCGAAGATGACTGCACAATAACGGCACGGATTGAGACGCAAGTGATATCACTGCATCGTTGCGCGCGGTGATTGGCGACCGCGCCATTCATTATGAGCACCATCAGGGGCAGCGACTCGTCTCCCCGAGGACTCATAGTTAACTACTCTTTAACTTTTAACGCACTCCCTCATAATATGACGATGATCCATCATAATATTAACGTGAAACGGTAGCGTTGGTAGCGTAGCGTTGCTTTAGTCGCGCTCTTTTATGCGTCCAGTCGTCATATCACTTATCATGCTGGAATGAATTCCTTGTTAAATGGACCACAAGAACGATCTTCGCTTCGGTCGATCATAACTTCATGATCATCGCTTCGCTCGATCACTACTCTTAATGATCGACCATCGCTTCGCTCGATCTTATCTCCACAATCTTCCAATCTTGGCTTCGCTCGATCTCCTCTTCACACTCTTCGCTTCGCTTGATCTCTTCACTGTTGATCTTCGCTTCGTTTGATCGCTGCTCTTGATGATCGTCGCTTCGCTCGATCTGCTTAATACTGCCCTTTCGCGCGCCCAACGACCTCCTTCATGACCCTTTCCCTGCTACATATCCTGGCCCCTCGCTCCGGCAGTCGTGAAGGACAGCAACAACCAGAGGAACGACATCCCTCGCAAGCTCGCTCTGCCGAACTTGCTGTTCACGTTCATGTTCATTGTGCAGCTCGATCACCACCGCTTCGTCAGAAAACGCGCGAAGTGAAACGAGTGCAAAACCCGACGGAGTCAGTGCAAAACCCTCACGGAGTGATGTTCTGCATGTGTGGAATCTAATGAGCGAAGGTCCATTTTCTTAAAATGGAGAGTGGAGCGAAGTAGATCCTCCACCTGGAGCGAAGCCCTGCTCCGAGGAGCGGAGCGACGAAGAGCTGGGCTGAGCGACTAATGAAGGGAGGTGGGATATAGATTAAGTCAGGGGGTTCTAATATAGGGGAAGGTGGGATTAAGGTTTTTTTATGAAGGTGTCTAATATAGGGGAGTGGGCTCTTTAGATTAAGGCAAGCGAGGTTCTGTTGAAGGGAGGTGGGGCTTAGTATTTTAAGGGAGGTTTTACTGAAGGTGAGTGAGGTATTGAAGTCGAGGGGGGTTTATGATGAAGTCACGCCCTCTTATTTGAAGGCGCTCTATCATACTGTCGTTCATGTTTGGGCGGCTCTGCGCCCGCTGATTGTCTCGGTTCTGGCCCGGTTCGGTTTCCTGTGGTCCGTGGCTCTGGTCTGATCACACCGCACCCTGTAATCATGACCTTTTCTGGCTCTGGTCTCGTGGTCTTCTTGGACCTTCGCTGGCGCTCGGTCTCTACAGTCACTGATGATCATCGCTGGCGCTCGATCCTCCATGTTCTGGGCCCCCCTGGGGCCCGCTGATTAGTCGTTCCGGCCCGGTATTGTGGTTCCTGTTCCTCTCTGATCACACCGCACCCTGTAACTTGACCTTTTCTGGCTCTGGTCTCGTGGTCTTCTTGGAACCTTCGCTGGCGCTCGGTCCCTCATGTTCTGGGTCCCCCTGGGACCCGCTGATGGGAGGCTCTGGCCCGTTTTGGGGGTTCTCGGGCGTGAGTTGGGACTGAGCTCATGCTGGGGGTGAAGGGGGCGCAGCGCCCCTTCCATGATACTGTGAGATGGCGAAGCCCAAGTTGTTGATCACCCCAACTACTATCAAGGTCAACAGGGACATCATCAAGGTCACTATCATGGCCATGGTCAAGACTACTATCATCAAGGTCGAGTTCACTATCAAGGTCGAGTTGAAGGACATCGTCAAGGACATCGTCAAGGACAGGGACATCAAGAACAACGAGGACATTTGTAAAGTAAAACTTACTGTTATTATTATTACTACTATTGTTATTAATGATCTTCGCTCCGCTTGATCACCTCTTCACAATCATCGCTTCGCTCGATTCTACACTAATGACATCGCTAACGCTCTGTCTTAACTCACTGATCATCGCTTCGCTCGATCCTACACTAATGACATCGCTGACGCTCTGTCTTAACTCACTGTTGATCATCGCTTCGCTCAATCACTGCTTAAAAAAACGCGCGAAGCGAAGCGAGTGCAAAACCCGACGGAGTCACGCCGAGTTTCCCACGAACAGGTCCTGGAAGTACTCGTTAAATCCCTCCCCGCTCGCTAGCTGCGTCAGGTTCTTGAGCGACGTCGGCCAGAGTCCGTGCGCTCCTATGCTGTCAACGAACTTTCCAACTTCGTAGCCTGAAATGGGCTTCCTGCAGAGCGGGCAAGGCAGACCTCTCCTAATCGTCTCGTCAGTACACTCGCGGCAGGTCATCGAGTGACTGCATCCCTTGAACTTTACGTTCACGACGCGATCCATGCATATGATGCACTTGTCGGAGTCGTCCACCTCCTCGACGCTCTTCACATGGGGGGGAGTGGCGGGAGCGGCAAAGGAGCCCGGAGCGGCGACGGGAGAGACAATAGGGGGAGCAGCCTTAGCAGAGACAGGGCCAGCAGGAGGGGCCGGAGTGGGCGCTGCTGGCCATGAAACCTGCTCACCAGGCGGCACGCAGAGCTTCTTGTGGAGCCTCCAGTGCGTCGTCTGGTGCTCCTTCGAGCAGTAGCGTACTTCAAGACAGCGTGAGCACTTCAGCGGCGCCGGCTTGGAGCAACCAGGAAAGCCACATGAATGTGGGTGTGACGAGGTCGGCGTGAATTTACTTGATTTCATTTTAGTCTAACGTCGCAGCGTGTTGCTGATGTTAATTTGAGGACAGTACTATATATTATCGACGATGGGGTGCTAATAGAATACGTGTGATCGTTCGTGAGATGAATGATCGATATAAATGAGTCTGTGGTGATTTGGCTGCGAAAATTTGATCGATATTGTGACTCCTACGCGTCTCCGCCATGTCTAAGCGCGCAGCCACCGATTTCGATAACAGTCACACTCGTATTAGTAATATAGATGACGGCGATATCGAATCTGGTCCAGTTTCTGGTCCATTTTCTGGTCCAAGTTTGTCCGATCCGACCATCGCCACCTCTCTAGCTAACCTCCTGCTCAGACGATCGAGGCTAGGTGATGATTTCATGCATAGGCTCCATCCAACCCAACCCGGCATGCAGATGATGGCCGTCAATGTACCCGACGACGTCACGGCTGGCAGCGACTTCAACGTCTCGACGCCCAGTGGTTCGGTGATGGCCGTCACCTGCCCATCGACGTGCAAGCCAGGCGATCTGATCCAAATCGCAGTACCGGCCGGGCCTGCGGTTACGAGCGAACTGGAGCTCACGCTCGGGAAAGAGGATCTTGTGCGCGTTGGCAGTGCCAACGCCAACGCCAAGGTATCCAAAGGAGAGGAATTCGGCAACAACAACGCCAAGGCGCGATCCGGGACTGGGAATGTTGGTTGTTATGCGGGCGGGTATAAGAACGCTTTCCCAGTCACGGGCGGCTCCGGCACCCTGATTGGCTGGGTGCAAATGCGCACAGACAATGTTTTGAAGGAGCCTTGCACGGTGAAGCTCGTCTCGCCGTCGGGCGAAACCCTCATGAGCTACGAGATCGCCGGCCTCTCTAAGTGGTGGGGGACGTCGACTGTGGTGCCCGTCCTGCTCAGCGGTCAGGTCTACGCCTCCTGTACCACCAGCCTGGAGTCTACCGGTTGTTTGGGCAGGCCGGAGACTACCACCTGGGTGACCCGCGTGGACGGCTCTGGCGGCATGCTCGTGGCGCCCCTTAACACGGGCTTCGGAACCGCCTATCACACTCTGAACCTCATCGGCTGCCTGCTCTTCCTCGTTGTCGTTGGCATCATCTTCTTTGTCCTCGCCGAATCCACGCCCATCACTGGGCGTGTCACGTCGCTCGACGGAACCGCTGAGTACGCGCCCCACGGCGAGGTGAGCGGGATCAAGACGGCCAACTTCGTGCCCGACCCCAAGGACAAGAAGCGCAGCTCGTACATGGCGTACGACACCAAAGCCAAGGTCGACGCTCTTGTCGGCATCGTGATGAGCGCGGTCAACACGGCGCTCCTCAAAACGCAGGTTCAAGAAGGAGGGGGGTTCTAGGGGATGGCTATGTGAGGGCGCAGAGCAAGAAAGACAATTGAGAGGAAAATGATAATAATGATAATGATAATAGGCGGAGAGAGAAGAAAAAAAAAAGCATTGCCGTTTACAAACATCAAACGGGTTCGGCGTTCGGCATTCTCCCCCGCCACCTCTCTATTCTCCCCTGCTCCTTGGTCCTCCCTTCCCTCACAAGCTTGGTGCTTCCATCCTTTGTTCAATGAATCATAGCTAGGGTAAAACAAAAAAACAAAAATCAATCCAAAACCGATCCCCAATACAAAACTACATCCCTTTTTCAGGTTCATTCTGTATATGTTATCGTGCCCTCCTACCTCTCTTCATCCCTATCTTCCTACTCCTACCCGGGTATTTCCCATTCCTCTCTTGCTAAGTCTCTTTCCACTCCCCCCTCTTCTTCCCCACCTACTTTCCCTCTCCCCCCCTAACCCCTACCCCTCGCACCCTCGCACCATCTCATGCATTGGTGAGTTAAGGCATGCACGTGTGCGCCTGTGTGTGTGTGTGCAGCTGTGTGTACCGAAGTAGCGCACACTACACGTGTGTGTGTTCATTTAAATTTTTTTTAACTTAGCTATGACTTCTTAAGGTGTAGGTGTCACTGCTAAGTCAGGCTCGTTCAAATTGCATTATCATTGATTATGATATACAATTCCCCTTTGTTTCCTTCGTTATGTTCCTTTCATTTTATTTTACATTCCACTGCATGGCCCCAGTCCTGATGTAGAGTCGACGTCACAGCCCGTCCCTGACGGGTCAAAGCTCAAGCACGGAATCAAGGCCCTCTTAGCAAGCGGTTGCTCCACTGCAAACTTGAATTCCCCAGCCTCTCCTGTAAACTTATCGGTGTCTCCGTCGAAAATTTCTGGAAGCGCGTCGTTGAAACAGGAGGGAGAGGGCTGGAAGCTTCTGGATCCCACCGGGTCGTAATCGCTGCACATTTGCATCTCGTCGGTCTTGGTGAAGCCCTTGAAGAAGTGATCATCAATAAGTAAGTTCTCGCACCTCGAAATGACCTCGAGCTCGAGGTTGCAGTAGACATAGCCATTGGCAGCGTTGCCGTTTCGGTCAAGAGTTCCTTCAGCATCAAACCTTGCCTGCCTTGCAACAAAGTCTCGATCGTCCAGACCGGCGGGACAAAGGTTGATCCTAACGTGAAGGTTAAAAAGGGCTGTCAGAGGTTTGCAAAATTCAAACATTCGACTGTTGCGTCTCACCTGTAACGCCTCCTCTCTTCGTCTTCAAGTCTTGTCAAAAAAGGCATGAAGGGCTCCTCAGTAACCAACTCAATGCCTGTCAGATCGTTTGTATACTGTAAGTGCGAAGAAGTGGTGTCTAGCTCCCGGTCAACTAGTTTCATATTAAGAAGCAACGGGTCTGCGTAAGGTGTCTCATTGATAGTCTCAACGTAAAAGCTAGCACATTTTCCCTCAAAGGCCGCTCCTGCTTGGCGCTGGACACTCCTCGCATACTTGTCGGTGTTGGGTCCGACCATGTCAAGCTCGTTGAGCTCGGTGGGGAAAACGATATCGAACTGTTCCCTCGAGTCGGTCTTTTCTTCGTGGGGGCAAGAACTCCTTCCGGCCAATGTCTCATAAACAGGGGTTCCGTAGACGGGATCGCGCTTGATCTGAACGTCGAAAAAGTCACCGATGTCAGGATCACTAAGAGTGAAATCGACTTCCGTTTCCTGGTCGTTATCCTCCGACATTTGGAAGGCTTGCCCATTGACAGATGCTCCATCCTCTTCACCTGACGAGGTAGCCAAATCGACGTGGAAGCCAAATGGCCCAATACTTAGGCCCGCCCCACTCTCTGTTGTCTTACCGCTGCCTCTAAAAATGCCTATTTTCAAGCCGCTTTTAACGCTGCTTGAATAGTGGTATGATGTTTTTGCCCCTCCTCCGGAGAAGGAAATTACGCTAGCTTTGCTGCCTACATCTAGTTTGTCTTTGTTAATCTGTTGATAAGAGTTCATATCAGGGTAACGAGGATCTTCAAAATTAGCTTTCTGTCCATTTTCGTTCTTTGGTCGAAACTGCAAAGTAGAGTTAGACAATGTACAGAGAGGGAGACGACAACGACGACGAAAATCAACAACAGCACGCTTACCTTATTACCAGCATCATAAATCTGTCCCACTTCAAATGCAGTGTTTGTATCCGGTACTTGATAATCTTCGCCGTCCTCTTCCACTAAATCAACGCCATTATTAGTACTGATCAGGTCATAGCCAAACGTCCCTCCTTGTTCTTCGTTTCTAGAACTGTCAATTAAGTCGCCCTGATTGAATGCTGCATCCACTAAAATGCCTTCAAAATATTCCTCTTTATTTTCCAACATCTCTGTTTCTTCAGATCCAAAGGCTTGTCCCCGCTGACTGTGCTCTGTATCTAGTAGCGGTGATTGAATAAGAGTTGCCGCCTCAACTTCGACCGCGTCCTTTTTCAGCTGCTCGTTGAGCCTGACGGCTCGCACCCAACCTCGGATACCGTCCAAGGCCGCTCCTAGTTTTAGTTGGGCTTTCAACATGCCAATGTCAGTAAGGTCGCCGTCAGAAGGAGCCGGAACTGTAACGCAGTCGTTGGTGCTGTAATCATCTGTGACGCTTCTGCACCATGCGCGAACTTTAGGAAAGTCCTCCGTTACGGCAGCAAAATACTCCAAAGGGCACTCTGCTGCTGCCCCGTCAACATAATTAGGATTGGCGTCACCGCCCACCGTCTCGGCACTCGGAAAGTTACACTTCAGATTCCTCCAAGATTCTTGACACCTATCCTGCAGTTGCGGAATCCGTCCGTGAATGATATCATAGAGCGAATGAACGGTCAAGGCGTTCCACGTTGGATCATCAATAGCCTTTATGGCGAAGTTGTGCATGCTTGACCTTGTCACATCCTCAAAGGCTGTAGTTGGTTTCTCATTCTCCGGTTTATACATGTCCTGCATTATATCCGAATCGGCAATGTACTCTTCAAGAGTCTCCTCTAAAGTCATTTCGTCTCCATTCGCTTTCGTCTCTGCGGCAGTCATGAGCTGCCACGTGGAAACTTCGCTCTGAGCGAGTCCCTTGCACATGCTTGGATCTCTGTCGTCGTCGTTGAAGATTATTGGCAGATTCGTAATGGTCCTGATAGATAAAGAAGGTGTCACGAACAAATCTCCGTATATTCCAGATTGGTCAACCGAAGTTGTATAATCTACCCCAGCCACAAATGTCACGCTGTCTGTCTTTTCATATTGAAGGCTGTTGTCTTCCTCCTCTTCTTTGACGCTAGTGGTACCGGCATCTACAGCAAAAAGAGGGAAGTCTGCAAACTTGGTCTGTACCTCTGCTATCCAACCTAATCCTACTCCCATACTATTTGTCATTTCTAATCCATAACCAAAACCGCTTTCAGTAGTAGAGAACGTCCCAGAGTCATCTTGCACATCAACCTGTAGATTGATGGACATTGCTGTGTCTTTCCTGCGACGAGCGAAGCGAGTCGCAGTAGAAGGGGCGTTAATGTCGTTAGAAATGGCAAGAATTTGGCAGCAGCAACGTTACATTTGGAAGTATCGGGCATGTATGTTGATTTCCGGTACACACGCCTTTTCAGCTCGTCGCTTCGCTCCTCGCACACTCTCACCTCCAAGTTGACCAACTTCCTGATCCCGGTGGCTGCCTCAGAATGATGAAGGGAATGTACTCCGGTAGTTTAATGGCCTGGTTGGCGGTCAGCGGCACTAGGCCCTCCACGACAACTCTTGCGCTGCTTTGGTCGGTGATGAGCTCCTTCTTGTGAAACTCGCTCTGGATATTATCAAGCGCCAGGTCATGAAGCGGTTCGTAGTGCCACTTCAATATTTTACTGTGAGGCTCGTAGCGTTCAGGGGAACTTAGCCCTGCAATTCGGAATTGGTAGAGGGTTCCAAAGATGTCTGCAACCCCTGCGATCTCGCACGGCTCGTCTAGAAGACATTCCAAGTTGGAACCCGTGGCGGCCGCCGCCTCCGGCCCCCTTTCAATAGAGCAGCCCACGGCGCTCAGGCATTGGACAAACTCAAGTCCTGCTGGGTCCTCACCGTCGCCCAAAATCGCTTCGGTACCCTTCGCCCAGGATCTTGACTGCTTTGTCGCAGCAATGTTGTCCTGGGTCGCGACCTCTCCGGGCATGTAGGTCAGGACTCCATCGACCGCCGTCGCGCCAGTTCCATCAGAGGAGTAATAAGCTTCGTAAACTGCCACGGTGACATCTAAAGCGGTTGGGGCCTTGTCATCGCCGAGCTTCTTGACTCCGTAGAGCAACTCCCCGTCCGAATCGTAGCAGTTATCGATGCTGGCGGCTACACCCTTCTCGTGCATGGAGATTGTATTGATTGTAGCCTTAGTTCTGTACCAGAAATTGGCCACTGGGTCCCTCACATCTCCTTTTATGTCAACCGTCGCCAAAGAGTTCATCCATGTCCTGGCTGCATCTTGATCTTCGCTCTTCAAGGTCACTGCCGTGTCGACGTGGGCCTTGATGGTGTAATCCATATCTCTCGGCACTTCGACCTTGAAAACGCGCTGGTTCTTCGTGGCAACGGCGTCAACTAGCTGGACGACGGCATTGCATCCAGGGCGGTGCTCGTGTTCCAGGATGAACTCGGTATTCATCATGATGTCCACGGCCATCATGAAAGCCGTGTCTAGATCTTCACTTCCGTCATTCCTTCCGGCTGCAAAGAATACGTCTATGAACTTGCTGTTAACCTCAACAAAGTGAACAATGCCGCCCTCCAGGGCATCAATTGCCTCCACTTCCTGAACCATTGGCTGAAACTCACGCTCGGCCTGCTCCCACTTTTCGATTTGGCGGCCAATGGTCGCCTTGGCGGCGTAACAGGTTGATTCTCTGTCCTCTGCTTCCTCTGGGCAGCCGTTGCGAAGCTTTACTTTCTTCCCCACGGGTACTTCAATGGCTGCAAACCCAGAGTCATCGGTCAATGCGCAGCCGTAAAGCAGCTCTGCCCCGTCCGTTGAGTAGGCGCACATGTAAATGGATGGGACTCCGCAACTCAATGAGTTACCAACCTGAGGGTGGGTCACAAAAATCGGGATCTGCACAGACGTC
This sequence comes from Triparma verrucosa, assembly GCA_030267905.1. Classification (NCBI taxonomy): domain Eukaryota; class Bolidophyceae; order Parmales; family Triparmaceae; genus Triparma; species Triparma verrucosa. Next base: position 87,235 of record BRXX01000066.1, on the reverse strand, counting down.
AGGTCCATGATTGTCGACGGTGAAGCAAAAGAACCTGCATCTTGTGCAAAAAAGCTGGAGACTTGATTGGAAGATATGAATTTGTGAACAGTAGTGTTTATACCGTACACGACTTCAGGTTCTTCTCCTTCCTCGTCAGCTTCCCTGAATCCGACGGGCGCCAAGAATTCTGAGGCAACGAAGGGCAAGGTATACATTCTTCTGACCCCACTGTCGGCCCCATCGTGATCAAACATTTTGAGAGAGATTTCCCCGCCCTTGTCTGTTCTACCATGATAATAATTGTCAGCTTCGGTGGTGAAGGCATTCTTGACTTTGATGACGGTCTTGCCTTCAAGCAATGTGTCGTAGCCCTTGGCGTCGACAAGCGTCACCTTACTGTCGATATCGCTTGGGGAAACGTCTCTGCCGATACTGAACGGTACCCAGTTGTCCTCCTCTCCGCCGAGGCTGTCAACGGGCACTGCATGCGCCGACTGAACGCTAATGAAGAAGTTGCGCAAGGGCGCAGGATTCCTCTGGTTGCTTGGGAAGTCATTCGTGCACTTGGTGAAATGACGTGCGCACTCGTCCCAACCCGAGGGCAAGAAATTCTCGCAGCACCTATAATCTTGCGCCTCTTCGTCAAAGTATGCGTACTCATTTTCGTACGGGGAGCAAAGAACAGCAGACGAGGAGTGCTCCAAACTGTCACTTCCAAAGATCACTGCACCTCGATTCTCTGTCTTGGCGCCAACTAACTTCATAACAGAAGCCGAGGGGCATCTACCAACCCATTCCTCGCAGAATCTAGTAGCTTTCGTGTCGCTAACAAAAGGCGACGAATACTTGTCTCCCCGCACCTCGCTGGTCACTCCCGTCAGTCTACAGGTGTCCCTGCAATTACTGGCCATGTAATGCCAGCTGGGGGAGCGCTTGACCTTGAAGTGGTACGCAAATCCTAGGTAGCCATCAACGAGCTGGACGCCACCGGTGCTCTCTACCGTGAAGAACGAGTTCCCAACCTCTTCCTCCGCGTAGTCTTTTACAAGATGAAAGCAACCGGGCGTCTCGGCGTACCACACTATCCCCGAGGATCCGTCAACCAAAATTACAAAGTCTGGCTTATCTCCTTCGACGACGCTACCCGACTTGTACTTGCAGAAGCCATAGGATGAAGCGTCGTACTCGACGAGTGCCTGACTGACACTGTGAGCGTTAAGGGCTAGAATAGAAGCACCGTCTCCTAACTCGTGTTCCCACGATTGTAGGGTATCTTCGTTGAAACAAGCCGTATTAAAGGCCTCATCCCCACCTAGGCTGTCATAGACGTTATTTGGGCAAAGTTTCGCGTCGACGATGACTCCTTCTCGGGATCCGCCGCCCTTGTAGACAGTAATTCTTGAGTTCAACGTTGTGGAATACTCTACCTTGACCTTGTCACATGCCCAGTCTGAAGGAACGATGCCGCCAGCCTCGAGTGGAACGAGAGCCCTGATGCAGTACTCAACCTCCTTGCCAATCATAGTCTGCAGATCCCCGCCGTAATCCTGAAGTTCCATGCCCGGTTCAATCCAAGTATTGTGGCAAAAGTCGCGTTTTACCTCTCTCGACACGGCCTCGTATGGTGACTCGCTCTTGCGCTCGTAATCACTGCCAATCTGCGCATCTCTTGCCCTGACGACCTGGTACGTCGTGGAAGCGCGACAACCCGGCAGCCACTTGAAAGTAACTGAGGCTGGGGACCATTGCGCCACAAACCTGGTCGGCTGGCAGGTTGGGTTGCCATCGTTTAAGCTTTCGAGACCGCAAACAGATGAGGGCGGCAGGTTTCTCAGAGCGTGCGAAGTCGTCTGCATCCTCCTGCAGATCGCAAGGCTTTCAATTTCAACGCCGAAGGTGTCCTTGCTTCTCTTCTTTCCGTTGGAGAAGGCTTCCATAGAGACTGGGTCAGACGAAGCGAAGCAAGTGTACCGTGTTAAAATAAGTGGCAAAGCAAAGCAGCGACAGTTGTTGTTGGGGGTCTCTTTGCTCCTCTTCATCTCACCTGGGTCGAATCCCCACAAATTGGCATCTCCTGAGTCGCCTAGCTCTGACACGCAGCTAGCCTGCAAGTAATCGCTGATTAGATAGCTGTCCAATCCGGACGTAGAATGCGCGAGCTCATGTAGCCCTAGATCCTCCCTCACTTCAGACGTGACGTCGTCGAATTTGTCGGACTCCTGCTCCCACTCGATGCCTTCAGCAACCGCCCAGCTGGCCCCTCCTCCCTCGATAGTGAAGCCGGCGTGGACATTGACGAGAGGGGGCTTAGGGGCGTCGTCGCCTCGGTGAAGCAAGTACGTGTAGCGGTCCTTCATGTGTTCGTTGATGGTCTCCGACAAGAAAGGCGGGATCGTCATGTCAAAGACCACGACCTCTGTGATCTCGAAAGGAGAGGAGTGACCGAGCCTCATTATCGGGCCAGCGATGCCATTCCTACTGTTGTAGAGGGCTTCAACGTCGTTCGCGTTCAGCTCAATGTCGTCCCACCAGCGGATGTACTTGAATCCGCCTTGCCACTGGGGGTTGTGTAACTCTAACCCTGTCCAGGCTGTCCGGGGGGCTGGTTCAGGCCAATACCAAGTATTATCTGACCAAGGCGTTTCTGACTGGCGACCGAACGTGACCCAACTATTGGAAGAGAAAGACAAACCGTCGCCCTGGTTGTCGTGTCTATTCCGGCTGTCGATAAGAACCCCGTTAAGATAAAAATCCACGCTCGAGGCACGAGAGACGACAACAATATGCATCCAAGCGTTTATGTTACTGTAGAGATTCCAGTCGCCATTTGCCACAGTCGTGCCTTCCCTATTAGATTTGGCAAGCGTTTGATATTCTATGTATCTAGCATACATTTCAGCGGAGTTATGTAAATTGGTCTTGTGCTCAAATTGGAACAAGCCTCCATTACCAGAAATATCGAAGAACTGGCCCCACGATTTCTTTACATCGTTTATTTTTACCATAAACTCAATTGAGCCAACTCCGGTTGTTGAGTCTGAATCCTTATCAACGTCAATCTCAATGTATCTGTTGCTCGCCGAAACGGAAAGCTCGTTGAAGTGCACTCCGTCACTGTCGCAGTTCACGTTCCACCCTTTTGCATTGAACTTGTTTGGGTGCGTCCCTGTGTCGGCAACTTCAGCGCCGGCCATCCAACCGTTGCATCCCTTTCGGAAGTCCCACTCGTGATATCCGGTGCTGGGCACTCCATCTGGGACACTCCCCGTCGTAACGCCCTCGTCTCCGCCTTCTTCACCGGCAGCCGTGACTCCCTGCAAAACTGCCTGGCCGCCGGAAACGTAGGCCATGGCGGCCTCGTGCGATGCCTCTTTCGCCGACCCTGTGCTGAGGTAGCAGTTTCGGTAGTATTCGCTGGAGGCACTTTGAACAAAGGTCCAAGCGAGGCACCCGTCCTCGTTATGGCAGAGCTCCTCGCAGGCGCAGCGATCAGAATTCTCGGTGGTTGATAGGTAAGGCTGCGCGGCCATGAAGAAAGAACCCGCCGTCCCGCAGTACGAGGCCGAGCGAGACTCGAGCGAGCTCATGGAGACCGTGATTACCTCCTCCTGAGCTGTCACCTTATCGGATGAAACTACGCCCTGGAGGCTGAAGGAAGTGGAGTTGTGTTCGTACGCGTCGTAACTCAAACCACTGAGAAGCTCAATTCCGTTGTTCAAAGAGACTCTCGCGTCCTTCTGCTCGCCGTCGGTTCTAATGACGACCCTGGTCACAACCTCGAATGGGTCTACCGAGATATAAAGGGCTTTGTTCTCCTCCTTGCTGATTGGGCTGCTGTAGAAGATGGTTTCGCTAGTCCCGCTACCTTCGTCGGAAAATGGCGCGCAAGAGAAATCTCCGTCAAATGCAAAGGTCGCTCCGCTGCCGCCGGTCAGTGCGTCTCCCAAGAAAGCGTGACGCCCACTTGCGTCGTACTTGACCTCGCTAGTGACCCCGCTGGAACTCCTCGCCTTGACATAGATTTCAACCTCGCAAGCCCGCAGGGGCGACCCAGAGGTGTCAATCTGCTCGATCTTAACCAAGTGCTCGTTGACGTCGTGCTCGTTGGTAATCACGTACTTGTCAGTGCCGCAGGAGTGCGAAATCGGGTGAGAGGATGTGGCGAATTTCATGGCGGGCGTGCCGAGGGAAACCATGGCACCGTCCAGCCCCAACCTCTGGCTCTCGCAAGACATGCCATCATCGTACACGGAACGAGCGTGCACGTGCACCTTTCTCGGCAGAGTCCCAGGATCCAGGTCGACCCTGAACATTCCGAATTCGTCGGGGCGGGTTCGGAAGCAAGTGTTCAAGTCTCCATCGACGGCAACCTCCGCGGTGAGCTTGGGGCCGTTGTGAGAGTGGTCAACCGAGCTTGAGGTTGACGGCCGGTGAAGAGCAACGTTGGGGTTGGACGGCGAACCTATTAGGGTTGTGAGGCAGGAAAGGGTTAGGGTTAGAAAGAGAAAGAGAAAGAAGGGGCAGGGTTAGCAAAGGAATAATGGACCCTCAAGTTCCCGTAGTAGACGATTCTGGCCTGCTACGAAAGCCTCACCTGCTTCAAAGTAGGAAACCTCCTCGAAGACTTCGACCTCACAAATCTCCAAGTAGCGCCCTTCAAAACTTGCACTCTCGTCAAGGTGCACCCAAACGCTGGGAACGAGGGCGACGTCGTCGGAGACGTACTTGAACTCCTGCTGTCCGCTGTTCATGAAAAATTCAGGGGTTGTTTCGATGACGCTTGAGCCTGGCTCGGGGATAATGTACTCACGAGAGGTTTTACCGACGATTTTGCCGCCTAGGAAGACGTCGAAGCTGGAACTTGTCTTGGCGTTGCCCGACTTGACGAAGATCTGGCTGACGTCAGCCCCGGGCTCCAGCTCAACCTCCCACGTGCCCATTTTGCCGGGCTCAACTACAGTACTCGTGCAAGTCCCAGCATCGTCATCTACAGCTTTAAAACTATCCGTAGGCTTTTGACCTGTCGCATCGTCCAATTCTGCGCAATCCAAGCAGTCGCAACCTTTGTAAGAATGGAAATCGAACGCCTCAAGAGAGCCACCCAGAGACAATTTGGAAGTCACCTCGCCGCTGTTGGGGGCGTAGTAAGAAAAGTTTGACGCGGTGGGATTGCAGGGGGAGACAGACACAGTATTCGTGGGGGGCGCTGAGCTGCTGGAACCCTCGCTATACTCGCGACGCGTATCCCTGCCCTTGTAAAGCGCTTCTACTTCGTCTCCAGCGAGACCCACGCTCCACGTCCGCAGGTAACCAAGGGTGAAGGCCGGCCTGTCCGATGGCAAGGACAATGAGTTGCCTAGCTTTATGTCTCTGACTTTGGTCACCAGCTCTGTCCCTTCGACCCCTTCCCCAAACGTGTGCAGCTCTCCGTTGACGTAAAACTTTATAGAAATCGCCTCGAATACGACAACAATGTGGGTCCACTCTCCGACCAAGATTGTTTGCGTGGAGCTTCCGGTTGTGAGGGTGGAATCGAACCTGCTCATTTCCGCCTTCAGGTGCGGACTTCCGTCCATCCTCAAATTGAAGACATCGTCGGCCGCTACGAGCATAGCATCTCCAAGTTCTTCGATCTTAACGTACGCCTCGAGACTGGTCTCACCGCCAAATTGCACACTGCTGATGGTTACAGAACCACCGTTGCCGCTGCTGGGGAAGTGAACGCCTTCAGAGTCACACGACTGATCCTTGCTGCCGTCACCGTTCGCAGCTCTCTTGTCGGGGTCAAATCCGCTGTCGGCGACGTCTATGCTTGAGCCAGAGGAGCCCGCGCAGGTCCCGGAGCGGAACTCCCATTCGTGGGTAGGAGAGGCGATGTATTCATTGGTAGGGATCTGCTCGTAAAGCCTGGACACTTCACTTGCAGTCAAGGCGTGCCCGTCCCACATCTTGACGAACCCCACACTTCCGGACAAGAACGAAGCGGCCCTCGCCCAGCCTGAATCAGGCAAAGGGTCTAGACAGAATTCAAAATTGAACGCTGGCCGGGACGGGTTGTAGAGAGTTTTCGGCTCGCCATCTCTGCCGTTGTACGTGAGGTGCCATGAGATCTCGCTCGGCCAACTTCCGGCATTCATGTCGACGATGAAACAAGAGGAGGCAGGCCTATCAATACAGGCTTCATCGACTTTTTGGTACCCGTAAAAGTTAGAACTGGTAAATAAAGCAATGGAAGGATCGTCCGAGTCGGCTATCGTGAGCTGAGCGCCATTCCAGCCGTCGCCATAGCTGCAATGAGCGAAGCGAGCCGTGTTAGAATTGTTGAGCGGAATCTGCCTGTCGCTGTTTGAACGATTGATGCAAAATCCTCGAAGAAGCTTCTCACCTGTCAATATGGGTTAATTCAAAACAGAATTCCCCGTCGGATGGATCGGCTGTCTGTAAAAGTCCGGGATCGTACCCGACATAACCGAACGTCCTAGTCAAAACCTGGCTTTGAACAAATTTCGTGGTTTCAGCAACGAGCAGGCCGTTGTGGTAAACGCTTGCCTTTCCTTTTCTGACCGCCGTCACGACGTGAACCCATGGGCTGTCGTTTCTCGTCAAAGTTCGGCCCTGCCCTCCTATGGCAGTAACCGTGGCGGTTACAGGTGTGAACACCAGGTCAACGGACTTGGAATGTTGTTCAGCACGTTTAATTTCTCGCGTTCGGGCAACTTCAACCCCGTCAATTAAAAGAACGGCAAAATAATTTTCCCAGCGGCGTTTTATACTAAGATTATTATGATCAGCACGGTTGTAAACCCTGAGGGAATGAATTTCTTGGGATATGTCTGAATTGTACGTCAGCGTCAATTTACTGCCATGTTTATTTCCTCCATGACAAAGAAGGCCCGCCGATTGACTAACGCTTTCATCCGCAGTGCAGTCAGCAGCTGAGTTGGGGAACGAATGATGAAGATCTGATAACGTCACTTCGTCAGGAACAAGTATATTTCCGGCTGCGTCCTTTGCGTATACACCCCTAAGGTTTAGCCAGTTGTTGTTGCCAACGAAATTGGCGTGCTGATACACCACTTTCGTCACAGAAGCGGCTTTCATGGTCGACTTCAATCCAATCTCCCTCGACGCCACAGAAGCGCTCAAATAAATACTGTTTACGTCACCAGCGTCACCAAAGCTCAACACCTGCCTCGCTTGATCTGCCCTGTGCGTTGGAGAATCGGCATTGATCGAGTCCCTGGCGACGTAAAGCGAGGCCACATCCGTGCCGGAAAGCTCTGTGCCCTGATAAATTCTCAGGTAGCGAACCTGAGAAGATCGTAGGGGGGGGCGTATTGGAATCGTGTTGGAATGAATAATAATACATCTCGCCGTTTAATTTGTCGCTTCGCTCGCTTTTCAGGCGGACTCTCTCTCACCTCTCCTTGCATAATGTTTTGCCCATTCCCGCGTCCACCAATCTTGTTTTGGTTGTAAATTTCTTTTAAGTACTGGTGAAGATCTTCGTTTATCGCATAGCTGTAAACAAGATCGCCGTCGATGTAAAGTTTGACCTGCTTCAGGCCCACTGTCATCACGAAGTGATTGACATCTAGAGAGACGGGGTTCCCATTTAGGTTCACTTGGTTTGGATCGCCCACGAAAAAGTTTGGCGTTCGGCTTGACTCGAAGTTACGGAGAGCGATGCGATTGTTACTATTTCCATTGACGCTGAACTCAAATATTCTTCGCCAATTCTCTATTTTGCTGTACTTGGCGTAGGTCTCGATGGAAAAGGTGTCTTGAAACTTCATCGGTGGGAGATCAGCATAAGCGGGCGTGCAGGAGCCTGTCGACACTCGCTTACAGTGTGTCTTGTAGCCTCTGCATTCCGCCTTGGACCATGAAGTTGACGATTTGGGTTTCCATGGTCCTGCCGTGTCTGCACAGGACGAGTGAGCATCGTCGTACCAAGCCCTGTACCTTCCGTTTGCATCAATTTCACACCTCCCTCGATCCTGGTGCCCTGCTGGTTTTGTGGCCAAACATTGCGTGTCTCCTAGATCGCACCAACCAGTAGTTCGTACTCGATTATAATCTTGTATTGTCATCTTAAGCTGAATAGGACACCCGCCAAGAAGCAAGCCTTCGCCGACGTTGGGTGAGATAGCAGCTTCGTTTCGGAGAGATGCATGTCCAGCGTCCTCCAAACCGGTATCGGAGATCGCAACATTCTTTTGTCCTCTGAACTCCACCCTCCTGAAGTCCCACTCGTGAGTAGGCACCAGCGGCGAATGGTCGTATTGGAGGTAAGTCTCGAAGGAGTATGTCTCTCCGAAGGCGAAGGGGTCGATTTCTACTCGGTCGTCGACGCCGTCAAGAGTTACTCCCAGTCCAGCTTGACAGGAAGATCCTCCTACGACGCTTGCTGCTACAGCAGAAGTGGAGGTTCCAGAATCAGCAACGTCGGGGTCCGTTCCGGAGGGGCAGGAATTGGAGGATCTAAAATCCCAAACATGAGAGGGTTCCGGCATGGCAGAAGAGTGCGTGTACATGTACTCCGCATCCGCTGCCGTAAGGCTAATTCCGTTGTAGACACTAACCTTTCCGATGATTCCTTTGAAGTAGCCCGTAGTGAGTGAAGAACCCATATTTACTGCGCCGATTGTGCTAAGAATTCGCGGCTTGTCACTAAGGCCGTGAATGTCTGTCTCCCCAAAAAGGCAAGATCGCCACTTGTCATCAGATCTTCTCCCGGTCATGTCATATTCGGCGTAGCATTTCCCCTTATCCCCACCACTACTGCCCCCATAGAATGTGGCACCGTTCGCCTCGTCGTTCAGCCCGCGCACCATATCCTCACATGCGGCCTCAGAGGACACCTTACCAATGTACGCTTCGCGACCACCTGAACGAGCGGTGTGTGTTGGAATTATAAAGCGCTAGATATTGGCCAAACTCTTATATACTATCATATATTGCGGCTACTCACCTTTACCGTCACCCCATCCGAATGTACATCCAGCTTCCCACGGCTTGCTCGAAATCAAAATTCCGTTCAGATACAGGTTGAAATTCCAGGGTGTTTTCTTGGATGATTCGTCCTGCATAATGCACTTCAACTCGGTGCCGCCGCAGGTCGCGTGGGAACTCCCCGATGCCCAAGGACCCTGTCAGCGACAAGAGCGTACATCGCAGCCATGTTGTTGGTAGAGAATTGGTGAGAGTTACAGCTCGACGATAAAAATAAGCTTCGCGCTCGTTCGGCCCGTCGCCCCCCCGTCACAGCGCCACAGCGCTTTACCTCCCCTATACAGTAAAGCGGACGATATTCCCTCACCTCTCGCACTCCGCCGTGAGGCAGCTTGCAGACAGCCCTGAGATGGCTATCTGCCTCTCTAGTTTCGCACCGCTGGTCCTCTGTGAAGTCCAAGTAGCAGTCCGGTCCACCCTTAAGGCACCACCGGTCAACAATTTTCGGGGCTATCTGTTCCGCAGTCACCTGGAAGGAGATCCTAACCGCGTGGGAAACTCCAGTCAAGGGGAAGGGGGAATAGACTCCAACCCAGTGCTGCCATTCTGCCGTGTTGATTCCTACATGGTTGCAGATCGCACAGGGACACAAAGAAAAATGTCCGAAAAGGCGTTAGACTTCGCTTAGAGGAGAAAAATGACCTCCTCCTATAGATCCAAAATAATCCAGAACTCCTCTCCAGGAAAATCTCACCTTTCGCTTCTGTATTGCCAGCGCCCTCCCCGCACTGACCGAAGCACATCTCGTTGTTCACTCCGCTGCCGACCTGTCGCATTGAAACTTCATCGGCTAACATGGACAAGGGATCAACGTCGGTCCTGAAGTCAAAAAGCCTGGCACCATTCTGAATGTCGTCGAACATGGCCGTCACCTCAAAACTCACCGGCACTTTGTCTCCTCCGAAAGAAAACGTCGTCCCGTCGAGCTCGACGTAATCGTTAATTCCATTAAAGTACATTCCCGACCCGGGGTAGCACTGGGCTCCCTTTCTCGCGTAAGCGTTGACAGGGTCTCCTGTGGATCCAGTATCGCTAATTGTTAGGTTCACGCCAGCGTTGCATTGCTGAAAGTCCCACTTGTGATCTGGTGAGTGGCTGAAACCATCTACGAAGACGTCATCCACTCCGGAAGACGCCACGAGTCCAACAGGAAGGTAGAGGGTTGACCAAACGCCATTCAAAACGCCACTGAACTGGTGCGAGAACAGCGCCTTTTCTCCTGCCTCGCTTGCGGATGTTGGCAATGAGTCGCTCTCGTGCACTCCGACTTGAAACAGCACGTTAGAATAAGTGGAAACACTGCCCCCAGAGCCCATTATGCGAAACTGCCGGACGTCCTTGAAGTCGGCCTTGTCAAATGTTATGCGGAACCAATTGGGCGCTTGGCTGCATGAAGTACTAGCACGAGAATCCTCCGTAACGTCCCCGTCGAACGCGTTCATAGGCCCGTAATCGTTATTTTCGAGACATCTGAACTCGGCGGTGAGGTGGGGAACAATGTTGCCGCTCGAATCGAGAAATTCCAACTCTCTAAATCTGATCCACCTGGAGTCTATGCTCAAGAAAACGCTAATGACCTTTTCTGGTACGGTCCCGCTAGACCCCGTACCTCCCTGCGCAAATGTATTCCTCTCGAAGTTGCATCCGAAAAATCTAACAACGTTGGAGCCCTCATTGCCGACGTAGATAGCGCCGGCTCCGCGCTGAGTGTTGGCAGATGCTCGGTTGGACTTGAAATGGCAGCTGACGAACTCGTAGACGCCACCGCCATCGAGATTTGCGGCTCCTCCCCTGAAGCCAACGCCAGTTGAGAAGGTGACCGCCGTGAATTTCAGGAGGGTCGCGCAGCGGCTGTGGATGATCTGGTTTGTCCCTCCTCCGTTGAGAACGCAGGCGCCTTCTTGATATAAAGAGCCGCACTCGATGGCAGCGTTTAGTGGTGCGTCGCAGTTGGAACTCAGCATTATATTTTCGGAGGAGCAGTCAACCGTCTCGCCGTTAAACATTTCTGATTCGGGGCCGCATTTGTACTCTTCCGGTGACATAATAATGGAAGTAAGGGTAGAAGGGTGCGAAGCTAAGGAGTTCTCGTGGTCGCCAATGAGACCCTTGAGCTCGGAGTAGGCTCGGGCCGGCACAAAACCCTCACGAGGGATGGATACTTCAGACGACTGGAGCGTTGGGCGGAAACTGGCGGCGTTGGTCAAGTTCTGCATGAAGTAAGGTAGTCCTTTGCCCCCTGGCGGAGCGACGAGGGCTTTAACATCGCACAAGACGAGGGGTTTGTCGTCCTCAGTCGCGACGATTACGAGGCTGGTGCCCGATTCACCGCACGCCACGAAGGACCATTCGCCTGCGGGCGTCTCGTCGTTCAGGCATTCCTGGAGTTCATTGTCCTTCGTGACTGTGAAAAGGGGTGCAGAGTCGCTCTCGGACATGGCGACAGAAAGGAAGGTGTAATCGCCCTCCACTGGGAAGAGGTTTGTAGGGAAGCTGACGGAGGTACTGGAATCGCCGGTGACGACAAAGCCGGTGTTGTTCATCTGCTCTGCTGAGAGGCTGCCGGAAATAACCTGGGCGTCGCGTTGGTTGAAGCTCTCGTCCTTCCATTTGGTGGAGTCGTCAGCGGCCACAAAGCTGTCGGTCGTGTAATGTCCGCGAATGTAGAGAGGCAGGTACTTGAGCATCAAGAAAGTTTCCATGTCCTCGATTTGGGACTGTGAGAGGGGGAGGGCCGTGGAAAGCACGAGAATGTCCGCGATCTCGAAGGCTGAGTTGCGCGTACCAGGGTTAATCTGCAGGTTGACGCCTTGGAGCGAGCGGTAAGTGCGGGAGGAGCGACGGAGGGGGCGCTCGACAAAGTTTGAGCGGTAGGAATGAGCGGTCGAAACAGAGAACACCCAGCCATTGGGGTGGTGGTTTGTCTGCTCCGTTTGAAAGTCCATGTGGTGGTTGGCCACTCCAGATTTGCCGGAATCAAACCCGTCGAACCAGTCGTCGTCAGCCGCATTCTGAAAGATCCTGTTCTTTTGGGAGGCACTTGCGGAGGGATCGTATCGTGCAATGTGGAACATGGTCCAATACTGCCCGACATGATCGATGCTGGTCTTCCTAGGATCGGTACTTCCAACGTTGTAAATTGCCGAGGTGGAGTAGTGTTCTGCCGCAGGTGCGTCGGCTGGGACAAACTTGATCTCGTCGAAAGTGAGGGCCCCTCCGTTGGATGCGGATGCGGCGTCTTCAACCTTGCAGCGGCAAGTGGGGGCGACTGAACTAAGTTCGGAGGGTCCAGTGGTGACTTTGCCGAGGCCAGAAGCGTACGTGTGAAGGGGGTTCTTAGCCGCTCCCGACAGAGACAATTCCGAGAGGGTCTTGTCGGAAATGAACAAAGAGGACGTCGAACCTTCATGCTTCGCCTCGAGAGAAAAGGGCTTGTAAGTAGACCAGTCCTCCCATAGGAAGGCCTGGATGTTCAGAGGGTTGGTGCTGTTGGTCAGCTCGTGCCTTGCCTGCTCCACGAACTTGGCGGATTTTTTGCAATAACAGTTCCACGCGCTCAAGTCGACGCCCAAAGAGGGGGCACTTGCGTGTTCCGTAGCGTAAGTCCCCTGCATGGCCGCGGGGACGAGGTTGTCAGCGGAGCACAAGTTAGAGCCGGAGGTCTTGTAGTAGTGGGCAACCTCTCCATCAAAGTTGGGCGCGTTGCCGACCATCCACTGTCCGTTGAAGCCGTCGGCAACAGCCGGCTCAGAGTTGGAGCCGAACGTGAAGCCGTCGTTATACACGGACTGTGAGTTTCTCGTCGCGTCCGCGAACCGCATCACGCCGTTGCAGTCGCAGGTTCCATCGAGAGCGGAACACGGTTCGTACTCGACAAAAATGTTCGCCCTGCCCGCCGGGGGGGAGTCGGCGATGCCGTCAAGTACATCGCTAAGGGCGGCGTCGAGGTCAAGCTTAAGACTGCAACGAGTAGTTAGTTGAGCGGTTAGTTTTCAATAATGTTCTTAGTGGAGCGAGCAAATCCCCTCCCTCACCTTTCAAAGTCAGGGAACGAAGCTTCGTAAAACGCGCCGCAGCCAGAGGAGACCTTGAGAATGCTGTTCTGGCACTCGTGGTTCCAATCATTGATGGTGCTAAGGGTGTAGTTTTGAGAGTCCCTGCTGGCGACGAAAAAGGAGTAAAAGTCGGGAACAGTTTCGAGGGCAGTGGCAATTGGGGTCTCGAAAGTCTTGCACTTGGAAGCGTCCTCGCAGGTGGAAAAGGCTGCATCCTCGTGGTAAGCGAAGGCCGCGGGGGGGAAGGTCTTCGCGTCAAATGTCAGGGAGGTGGCGGTGGAACCGTTGACAGTCTTAATATCAAAATTTTCTCCACCGCCATGACCGTAGGTCTGGCTCGTGAGCGGGTCGCCAGTTACCGTTGCGTGGTGCCCGTGGGCGGACTCGTCGTGCCAGGTGCGCCCGTCCTGGGAGAGCGAAGCAGCGGTAAAATGGGCTCGAACGTCGTGGTGGAAGTTCAGCCAGGCGGGCCAATCGGACTCTCCAAAAGTACCGGGCGTCTCTCTGCGGTACGCGAGGCGTGTCGAGATGTAGACATTGTCCTTCACCAAGCCCGTGTAGGATCCCCCAGCCGTCCTGTCGACGTCGAAGAAGTCTTTGGTGAGAGCATCCGTCATGCTGAGAGGAAGTACGAGGCGCTCGTCAACGGCGTCGTAAAGGTCGACGGTCATCGCTCCCTCCGAGCGGGCCAAGTCCTTACAGAGGGAAGCGCAGGTGAAGGAATCGTAGCTCGCGCTTGGATCGCAGTTACCGGTGGCGATTTTCCTGCCGGCTCCGCACTCGCAGTATCCATTTGAATCTTTGGAGAGGAGATCGGCGCAGGGAAGGTCAAATTCCTTGTCGTAGTTGTTCTCCTCGGACATGGTGATGGAATACAAGTCGTTGCTTATGGCGAACTCGCAGTTCTTCGTCCACCTCCACTTGTAGCAGTGTTTCTTTGTCAAGGGGTAGGCCTGGACGACGAAGCCCTCTTCGACAACACACCCCCACTCGTCATACTCGATGACCTCCTCTTCTCCGAACCCGAGGCCGTCACCGGAACCGAGAACGGCGGTGGCGCCGGACTGGTCCCAGGACACGAAGCCAGAGTCGGAGTTGATGGAGTATGGGTCCTTCTGGATAGCCGCGAAGGCTATTCCGTTGGCCTCGGCGGAAACTTCCAGGTGGCGGCGTGAGTCTTGCGGGTCGGTGAGGTCGAAATGGCCATGTAGGTGGAGGCTGCGTGCGTGAGCGAGGTGTCGGTTTGTGGTGAGGTGAGGGGTTAGTGTTAGGTAATGTCGCGTTAGGGTTAGGTGGTGTGAATTTTTTCCACGTCTCCTCGTAGTTTCTCACATTTCATGAAGGCTGTGGAGACAGACGCCGCTCTCCTCGTGGCACCTCTTATCCAAGTCGCTTTCCGCGTGCTCCCTGAGCGCCCTCCTCCTGCCCCCGACTTCCTCCTGCTCGGGGAGGACAATGCGAGTGCGGGTTACTGGGTCGGCAGCAGGGGGGGCGTTGAAGTCCGTCTTGAGGAGATAGCAGCGGTCGGCGCTCACTTCGACCTCCGTGCCGGCCATGGACGTGTAGAAGAGGAGGGACTTCGTGCCGTTGCCGGAGACCTGAAGGCGCACGCCCTGCTTCGGGTAACTGTGAACAGCTCCGTCGACAGTGGAAAATGTCAACATCGTAAGGGTATTGATTACCTCCAACGGCATATCCAGCAGGTCGGGGAGGTAAGCGAAAGAACTGACCGTGTCGGTGCTCACGGCGCTATTGGAATCGCGGTCGCGCATCGTGCCACCGGAGGTGGACGTGTCCGCGGACGCCACCTGGATGGGACTCGACGTGCCCTTCACGTACATGGTCGGCGAGTCTCCAGTGGGCGGCTCAGTCTGCAAGCGCAGGAAGAGAGGGGTTAGAAGAGGAGAGGGCGGCGAGGGGG
>BRXX01000066.1:37839-72226 GCA_030267905.1 Triparma verrucosa | reverse complement strand
AGATTTCTTTACCTGCTCGGTGATTTTAATGACAGTGAATGTCATGGCAAACATGGCTACGGAGAAAATGACCAGGATGCAGACTCCTGCAACGATGGCAATCTTCATCCGACGGTTTTCCTTCTGCATCGTGAGCAGAGCCTTGGCCCCGCTGATCAGCTCGGAACTGTCCACGAAACCGGAGTTGTCCAAATCGAACATGGCGATGCTCTCGCGGACGGCCTCGGGGAACGCCCTGATGGAAATCTCGCCGGTGTGGTTGCCGTCTCCGTCCACCTTCTTCTCGCGGGAGGCGGCCAGGAGGTCGGCGACCTTGGAGACCTCGTCCCCATCGAGCATGCCGTCCCCATTGGAGTCGAAGATTCGGAGGACTTCCACGAGCTTTGAACTCGTTTCGAGGTCAAAAGCTTGGCTGTTGTTTTGTTTGTTGTGTGTGTTGATGTTGTGTTGTATTGTATTGTGTTGTTTGTGAGTTTTTCGTGGTGAGGAGGGTGAACAAAGGGGTGTTAGTTGACCATCGTTGGGGTATTTATGCTCACCTACATTCCCCATCTTCGTCGGTGAACTTGTTAAGGTTGACATGCATCGATTTCGCCTCCTTGCTGAGATACTGGCTTCCCAACCTCGCCATCTTGGGCCTCTCTCTCTTGACTCCCGCCTTCGTCATCTGGAGGAGCTCGATATCCTCCCCCCCTGGTGGGGGCGGGAGAGGCAGGTCATCTCGTGACTCCCACTGCGTCGGCTGTGGTTTAGAAGAAAACATGCCCGGGCCTTTTAAGCTGATGAGGGGGGAAAACGAGTGGTGTAACCCTATAACAAGCGTGATAGTCAGAATGAGCGACGAAATTTTACTTTTTTGGAGGGGAAGGCGAAAGAAACCACAAATCTCCACCTCTTATGGTTTTAAATTAGCTAAACTAACTAAAGTAACGAGTCTCGCTTTCGTACCTGGGGGTCAGAGGGCAGGATTCCAGAGGTAAAAGTGGGGTAGGAATCGCCTGTTCTATTATTTGACGTAGAAATTTTTTGTTTGGTTTTTAGGATTGGAGGGGCCACAGGAGACCGGTGTATATGTATAAGAGTGCATATTTCATGGGTGATTTCACCTGGGACACAAAGAAAGGATAAGGACCACCTCCGCGCACAGCGATCGTCTACCAAATATATCTTATCTCCGCTCGTTCTTCTCATTGAGCTAAATATTGCTCCTGAAGTCGAGCGCTAGTTAATGTTTTTCAGTCCATCCAAGGAAATGATGGCGATGGAAAACCAGGTGGGAGTTTCAGGAAGTAGTCGGGGCTGTTGTGGGTGGGGCGGAGAATGTTGGGGGGGGGGGGAGGGGGGGAGAGCGATGTCTGATGGAAATCAACATACTAATACTGCTGCCAAAGGGGAATTATCACCACGAGTGAACGTCTCTTCTGAGGAGAGATGGAGGGAGAAGTGTAGCTAAAATAAATTTTAATAAGTTCAAAAACGTACACCAACTCTTCGATTTAACAATACTTAATGACTAAAATGGGCTTCAGCACGGAACTTGGCCCACTCTTCTCCCCCCTCTCCCCCCACCTCTCCTCCCCCCTAATTATAATACAAGGACCCCTTCCCACACTCACTCCTCATGGCGTCACTCCTCTCCTCATGACGATGTGGGCACGTTGGTGTAGGTTCCTTCATCGTCTGCCTTTTTCGTCAGACCTAAAGTCCCACCATTCTCCACCTCGTGTTCGTAGGAGCTCCTCTCTTCAGCGAGCGTCGCGCCCTCTGCATCGTCGCCCCCGCCCCCGCTCTCCCCGCCCAAACCCTTGACCCCCTCCTCCCCCTTCTCCTCCACTCCCTTCCCATCCTCCTCCTTAACCCCCTTCTCCTCTTCCTTCTCCTCTTCTTTGTCCTCCTCCTCCTCACCCTCCCCGACCTCCTCGCCCTCGACCTCGACTATCCCCCCCTGAACGTCCTTCCTCTTGGCCTCCAAGATTGCGTTCACCTCGTCCACTGGAGTTCCCAAGCTAGTCAAAACCGCGCCTCCGAACGGCAGCGTGAGCAGCAAGTTGTCCTCCGGAAGGATGGGCACCATCGCGGAGACCGCGAGAGTCCCCTGAAGCCTCTTCTTGTGGTCCTCGTCCTTGGCGCGGGCGAAGATCTGCATGTCAGGGTACTGCCTCCTGAGCGTGATGACCGCCCTGTTGGTCTCCCTGACGTCGTTGATGGTGAGGATGACAGCCTTGGCATTCCCGATGTTGAAGGCCTCGCACACCTCCGTCCTCGTCACGTCGCCGTAGAAGACTGGCAGCCCCTTGTTCCTGGCCTGAATCGCCTTCTTGGGGTCTGACTCGATGCCGATGAACCTCTGGAACCTGCGGTCCAGCAAATCGCAGACCACCTTCCCAACGGTTCCGAACCCGACGACCGCGACGAAGTCGCCGGAGACCTGAATCTCCTGCGCCTCCTTGTCCTGGCCGAGGTAGTGCTTGAAGCCGCTGTTCTCCTCGAGCTTTCCTGCGATCATCGTGCTGAAGCTGGCCAGAGTAGGCGTCGTCGCCATGCTCAGCGCCACACTCGTTAAAAACAATTTCGTCGTAGCTGGGTCGAGGATACCGAAGCTGCGACGAGAGGGAGATGCGCGTAAGAACGGTTTAAAGTTAGACACCATTACGGCCATTTTATTGATCCGAGCTCTCCACCCCAAAGGCTTATTCAAATTCTCAAAATCCTTCTCACCTCTTGGCCATTCCGAACGCCACGAAGGCGAACTCTGCGATGAGCGAAGTGACGAATTAGGATAAGGAAACAAACAGTAATCAGGCGTAGTAATCTTATTGCTTCTTTGCTCCTCGACACTTGATTTGTTCTCACCTCCGCCTTGAGAAAGCAGGAAACCCGTCTGCAACGCGTTCCCCGCCGACAGGCCCATGACCATCGAAAGCAGCGTGGTGATAAGCGCCTTCATCAGTACGATCGCCGCCACGATCCCCGCGATCGTCGGGAACTGGCTCATCAACAGCCCTATGTCGATCTCGAAACCTACAGTGATAAAGAAGAGACCGAGCAGGACGCCCCTGAACGGCGCGATGTCAGCCTCGATCTGGTACCTGTACTTGGTCTCGCTAAGCAGAACTCCCGCAAGGAAAGCTCCGAGTGTATTCGAAAGTCCCAACCCTTCCGTCAGAAAACTCATGCTCAAAACCGTGAGAAGCGTGAGTCCCAAGAACGCTTCCTGGTTCTTCGCCCCCGCTACGGCGTTGAACATCCTATTCAAGAACGTTCGACCGATAATCGCAATCGCTCCGAGGGCGAGTCCTGCCTTGACGCACGCCGTGCTTAGTGCCTTCGCTAGTCCACTCCCTCCCCCCGCTAGAATGGGTATGACGACGAGGAGGGGTACGACGGCTAGATCCTGGAACAGTAAAATTCCGAAACTCGCCTTACCGTAACGAGTGCCTAGGTCCTTCTTCTCCTTCAAAAGCTGTAGCACGAACGCGGAACTGAACAAACGAACAACAATCCAAGCGTTTTAGGGTCAGGGTTGTAGGGAGAGATGGCGGTGCATTCGAGTGTTAGAAAACCGAAATCCAAAAGGTCGCTCCCCCCCCCCAAAAAAAAAAAAGCACACTACTGACCTACTCAAAGCCAACCCCCCTCCAATAACAACCACCGCATTAGCCTGCAACCCCATCCACTTCCTAAAGAACCCCGCGAAAAAAATCGCCGTCCCAAAAAACTGCGCCCCCCCCAACCCGAAAACATCCTTCCTCATACTCCTCAATCTCTCCGTACTCAATTCAATCCCCATCTCAAACAAAAAAAATACAATCCCTAATTCAGCTAATGCTTCCGTGCTACCTATTTCTTGAATAATTCGAAAAGCGTTAGGACCCATTAACATCCCCGTAAATAAAAAACCAAGTATAGGACTAAAACCTGAACTTTTACATAAAGGCGGAACGACGGCTGTAGCGAATAAAAGTATTAGAGTGTCGATTTTAGGACCGGAGAGGAAATCTTGAAGGTCTGATAAGGCTGAGGAGATTGTTGAGGATGTGGGGTTGTTTTGGAGCCGGGTGAAGGTTGTTGTGAGGGTTGAGGAGAGGACGGTTTGGAGTTTTGAGGTTGGGGGGAAGGTTGGTTCTGGGGGATTACGAAGGTTCTTTAACAAAATAAGGGTGAGACAACATATTAAGCATGACACCTAAGATAACGGGGTGAAAGGGGTACCATCCCTAGCCCCACCTCCTCGTCAAACCCTGCTCGTCCACCTCCGCCCCCACCTTGCGCCTTGCCCTGGGCGCTGCAAAAACGTATAAGGAGACCAGAGCGGGGTGGAACCACCTTCGACGCCCCCCACCCTTGCGCGTCAACCCCGGCGGCTTGCTTGATAAATCTCTCTCACCTTGTTAAGTCTCGTCATACTTTTCTGTACGTTAACAATTTTCGTAACCCCATTCTCATTACTCCGTATCAAGTCGTTACTTCCCACGACGTTATAGCTTGCTCTAGACTTTAAAGCTAGACCGGTTATTATTAATGATGCGGTTATGAATTTGAAGATGTTGGAGCGGAGTTTTGTGAGGAGGGTTAGGAGGAGACGGGGGAGGGAACGGAATAAGGAGAGGAAGGTTAGGAGGGGAGGGGGGAGGGAGGGAGGAGGAGAATCTAAGCGGGAGGTTAAGGTTGAGGAAGAGGGAGGGGACGATGATGTGGACGATGATGTGGACGATGATGTGGTGGGTGCTGTAGGGATTGAATCGGGGATTGAATCGACATTTATGTCGTTTGTGTCGGTCGCTATAGTTTTATCACCATCATCAGTACCCTTGTTGACCCTGTTGGTACCCTTAAAGGCACTTGTATCGTTTGTATCGTTTGTATCGTTTGTATCGTCATCAATACTATTTGCTGATATTCTCATAGGTCTCCTAGCCATAGGTCTCCTAGACGATGATATGAGTTGATATTTGGTCGGCATGTGTGGAGCCAGAGTAGCCCGAGGTGTGTGTAGGATAGTAAAGTTTACTACTGGCGTTATGATTATCATTATTATTATGACACTCAAAGTAATGTATAGAAGATGCCGAGGAATCATAATCATGATCGTAATAAGAAGCGCAATGTGAATAAGTTAACTATTTCACTTTTATTATTTTATCAAAAGTCCTGAAAGTCGAACTTTTTATCCTACAATCCTCTCTATCTTGCCTCACGATCAATATTACATTAAAATAATTATAATCCTTCAACCTTCATATCCTACTAGCATCATTGGTATAATATAATCGTCACGAAACTCGTTATAAAAGCTCTTATTTGCTATGAAAATAGATCCGCAGTCCTTCCTCCTCTTCCTCACGTCCTCTTCCTCTTCAGATTCAAAGACATCAGCGTTAATTCATGACTTCTTAGAATATGCTGATAATCCAGGGAAGCCGTATGACTCGAAAACTGACGAGAAAACTGACTCAGGAGACTCTACAATTCGAACGTTTACACAACAATTACAGACGATTATTAATGCGTGGGGGGGAGAACCTGGAGAGGTGAGCAGCAGCAGCAGCAGCAGCAGCAGCAGCAGCATCTATTCATGTCTAATATCTGAACCTTTCTTCTATTTCGCAAATTACACAGGCACACCGCATAACTACATTCTACCTCCATCACTCCCTCTCTCTCTCCACCTACCTCTCCAAAACTTCCCCATTAGCAGACGCCTCCCCCGGCTCCCTACCAACACCCGAGCAGAGAGTACCCCTCACAAACAACCTGCTGCTGCCGCTCTTCAACTACTACACGAGCTCACGCCTGGCGGTCGTCAAGGCGTTGAGGCACTTGACTGAGTCGAATAATCAGGATATTTCACAGGAGCAGGTGAGAACTTATAAGTGTGTCCGGGCGCAGTGAGGGCGCAGTGAGGAGGGAGGGAAGTGGAGTAAGGAGCTGAAGCGGCCACAAGCGAAACGAAATAGGCGACTGCTTTGAGCAGGCGACCGACAGACACACACAAATACACGCACGCGCACACTTCCATGCTAACTGCCCCCCCCCTTCCCCCCCCCAATCCAATTCTAACTCGTCGTACCCCAATCCCCAAACCCCAAATCCCCTCCTCGCCGCACTCCTCGCAGCACTCCCAGATCGCCTCCATCGCCCTAAAACGCCTCTCCGGCATAACCAAACGCCGCGCCCTCACCCCCCTCGAGGTCTCCTCCCTCTCCCTCCCCTCCCCCATAACCGAAGGCAACACCGTCTCCGAGATCACCTCCCTAATCGAAGTCCTCGAAACCTCCACCCTAATCCTTCCCCCTCCCGCTACCCAGATCCCCCTCCTCGTAAACCTCCACCCTTACATCCAGAATTTTTCCCCCCCCTCATCATCCCCCCTCGACGTCCTCCTCTCCGCTTCCCTCACAGGAGGGAAAGACGGTAACCTCAATTCCGTCCTTAAATCAGATAAAGTAGATCTAAAGGAATGGTTGAAAGACAAGAACTTGCCGTTGTGCAAAATGAGGTTAGGGTGCCTTATTATGTTAGACGATGAGGCCGATAAGAGGTGAGACGATAAACACCATTCATGAACACATGATAAAGGTCTCCGACATCCAACATCTAATATTACAACCCCCCCCCCCCTCCCCCTTACCCCCCTCACCCCCAAAAACCCGTCGCAGCTCCGCCAACTCCCTAATAACCTCCGGCAACAGTACAGGTTTCCTCCCCTCCCTCCTAACCTCCCGTCCCAACAACCCCCTCCGCCCCCTAATCACCGAACTAGTCTACACCCTCTACCTCTCCCCAACCTCCACCTCCACCCTCACCCCCTCCGATTTAAAAGTCCTCTGTGAAGTATATTCTCTAACCATGGGCTCAACAAATTGGAGCACTTACCCTAAAACGGTTTCGATAGGATGTTACCTTTTAGACTCACTACGTTGTATTGAACCTTTACCTGTATTGGAAGTCGTGATGTTCTGTGAGAGGGAAGGTGTTAAAGTTGAGGAAGTCGTAGGGAAGGAAAGGTTCGTCGGAGAAGTTAAGAATAAAGGTGGGAAGGAGGTTTGGGAGGTTATGGCGAGACTAGCTGAGAAGGATGAAAGCACGAGAAGGACGTTTAGGGTGTGGTTTGAGCACCCGGATGAAGGGATTTTACTGCCGACGGGGCCGGGACTGCCTAACCTACTGAAGGCTATTGATGCGAGGAATGAGGAGGTGAGAAGTAGAAAGGGACGTACCTTTCAGACCCAAAGTACACAAAGTATCTAACCTTACCCTCGCTACGATCCTCGCTTCCTCTCGCAGAGATGGGGTCGGAAGGCCAGGGAGTGCTACCAGACCCTGAAAACCTCCCCCACCGAGCAGGCCTCCTGCCTCCTCCTAATCCCCATCCTCCTCTCCGTCGACCCTTCCCTCGCCCCCTCCCTCTTCTCCACCTGCGTCGACGTCCTAATAACCCTCTCCACGACCCCCCAGAACTACAAAACCCTTACCCTCTGCTTCGTACAAATGCGCACGTGCCTTTTAACCCTGGAGGTCACCGAAGCTCGCCGATTATGCTCTAAATCTTTACAATCACCTAAACTAATTCACGCTCTATCATCCTCCTTAACCTTCCCCGTAACAACCGCCCTAAAAGGTTCCGAAAGAATCGGCCACCTAACCCCAAAATCAGGATGGGGTGAGTGGTCGTACATGTCAGAATCCCATTCCCCTCCCCCCCGTACCTCAATAGATTTAACCTTAGGAGCACTAGGTTCATCATCGCCTGATATCGCTAGAGGTGCTTTGAAGTGTGTTAATTGTGCTGTGAGGTTGTGGGAGGTTATGGCGGAGTTGTGTGATACGGGGGGACTTGCGAAGACTATGCCGGGGATTAACGGAGAGGTGAGATTATAAGAACGGCAGTTGAATGTGTATTTTTGTTAATATTAAGTCAGGGGGTTGAACAATGGGTTGTTTTTTAACACATACATACAGCTCGACGTAAGCTACTCAGCTGATTCAGTCGCTGATGTTTTATCGTTTTCATCATCGTCCATTTCCTTTTCTCGACCAAACACGTTTACATCCAACTCAAGTCAATCCTCACGTTCCAGACCAAGAGTATCTACCTTAGGCTTGATCGCGAATTACACTCTAGGAGGTGGAGGGGTTAAAGGGGCTTGGAATGTTATTAAAGGGGTTATGGAGAAGGGGGGGGTTAGTGTGGCGGATCTGGTTGATGTTCATGTGCTTATTGAAGGGGTTAAGGATGCGTTGAAGGAGGTGAGGAGGGGGGGAAATAAGAGGGAATGAGAAGAAGATAACGAATACGTTACGCGACCTTTGTTTCTAACTCTCTCTCTCTATCTCTCTCTCTCTCTCGGTTTCCTCCAGTCCCACGAAAACTGCGAGGCTGTCGATTTCCTTAAATCAGCCGTCGAAGGTAACTACGACGTCGCTGCCCTCATCCTCTCCGACCCTAAAATCTGCGGGGTCCTCCTCTGGACTCGCGCAACGCCTCTCCGAGTAGCCTCTTCATGCGCTTCTATAATCGCCACGGTTTGGGAGAGTCCTCCACACTCTGCGCTTTCCTCGTGCGTTCCGCCTCTTCTGACTGACCCTGAACTCGTGCCGACGCTTATTAAAACCGTAGTAGAACCTTTACCACCTTACCCTGACGTCGGATCTTCAGAGTCAGAAGTCGACGATTACGCTACCCTCTGCTCACTAAAATCCTCCTGCATCCGAGCCGTCGCCGTCGAGCTCTGGAGGGGTGGTGGAGGATCCGAGGGCAGGAAGACCCTCCTCGACAACTTTGAGAACCTCACGAGAGAGTTCATGGGGTACAGCCCAGCGCTGCTTTCGACCCCGCCGGGGCATGTTATTCACGAGGCTGTGACGAAGTATGCTGCTAGCCAAGCTTGTCTGGTTAAGAGTTGGGGAATAGTCGTAACTTCCTTCCTCGGAAAATTAGAGCCTAGCATAACCTCCCCCTCCAGCACGAGCCCCGGTCGTAAACGTTCCTCCTCAGGAGGTGAAGGTTCCGGCGCCATGTCAATCGACAGGACAGGTATGATCACACGCATAGCCGACGTCCTCGCCCACGCTTCTAGTACTTCTTCAGGCTTCGACGCTATCATGTCTACTGAAAATATTAGAGATGAGCCTATCAAGATTACCAACGGAGGGGGTTACATGTCCTCTGCGACTCTCGCGCTCCTCCCGCCTCCTCCACCTTCGACTTACAACGGCGCTCTTGTAGCGGTGGAAGTTTCGGAGCTACTATGCAGCTTCGTTGCTCATTCTCCTAGCCCTGAGATTTTCGTTCCACTTGAATCTGCCTGCAGACTCCTCTTCAAGGACACGGAGATGGCGAGAAGGAACGTCGACATAGCCGCCCGAGAGGGGGCAGAGACAGGGGAGAAAATAGCGAGCGAAATAAGTCAGAGGCTACGCCTACGTCTTCTCACAGTCGCTCTCGCGACGGTTAACGCCACGGGAGTAGAAGGGATTGAAGACGATGATGGCGTCAGGTCAAGGATGGTTACCGTGTGCTGCGGAGTCCTCTCCGGCGGTTCCGTCTCCTCCTCCACTTCGTCTTCGATGGACCTTGAGAATGAGGACAAGAAAATTGACGAACGTCAGTCGACGGCTGGGTCAGAGGCTGCGAAGCTATTCGAGGTTACCGTGGCGCTCCTGACGTCGCTCCTCCCCCAGGAGGAGGGACCCTACGCTAGAGAATACGTCCAGGCTATCAAGAGAGGTACCGGCGTCGAGAACATGCTCCGATGGGTCGGTTCCGGCGAGAACGCCTGGAGCGGAGTCGGCGCCTCCGTCGCCGAAGGTACCGGGGCGGTAGTTAACTTCCTGAGAACGGCGAGCGCGAGCAGCGCGGACGTAGCGATGCACCTAAACGCCGACGTAGGAGTTTGCAGGGCTCTGTGCAATGGGCTAGGAGGGTACAAGGGAACGTGCGAGCACAGGGGGTACGTTGTCGTGCTGAAGAACGACGAGAAGGGGGGGCTCGGAGGGGAGCTCAGCTACAAGAAGAGCTTCGTCGCCGACCCTTCCTTCGGCGTGTGGATCGACGTCATCAAGGCCGTATCCTGCGGCGTCAGCGCAGCGGGGGACAACCCAGGAGTGAGCGTAGGCGCCGTAGAGTTCCTCTGCCAGTACGCGGAGCTGTTTTTGAAGTGCCTCGGCTCGGCCATTCCTACGAACGGCAACAAGTTCACCGTCCAGGGCCTGCTCGAAATATCGGCCATCTGCGACTTGCTGTCCGTCCTCGCCAGTAGCGAAGAGGGCTGGAAGAGGGTCAAGGAAATGGGAGGAGTCGGAGACAAGCTAATCGCCTCCATCATCAACGTGACGCGCGACCTCTGCTGCTTCCTCGGAAGCAGCGTCATCGCCAGGCAGATCCTTGGGAGCTCCGGGCAGACCCCCACGAGCCGCCACGAGGCCATCAGCTACGCCCACTCCGCGAGCTCGTCCATCCTGGCCGTGACCCCTACAGACCAGTCTGACGCCGCGATCGTAGCCGGAGGCCCTCGCGCCTCCGGCAGTGGCGCGGCCTTTGACAGCGTCTTCCACCGCAAGATAGAGGAGCTAGCGAGCAGCGCGCTCCTGCACTGCGTCGCCGCCATCACCAGGAGCCACCCGGCCAACAGGAGCTACGTCGGATTTACCGTCGAGGAGAGCTCGATGCTGGACTTGACCAGCTGCGTCAAGGTCGGGTCGATGGTTGGAGTGAGGTTCGGGGGCGGAAGCGGCGTGGGCGGCGGGGAACAGCTCGGCGAAGTCGTCGGGAAGAACGATAGCAACAACACCATCGACGTGCGCTTCGGCGAGAGCGTGGACAACAACATCCCGGCCTTCAGGGTCTGCGGCGTCGAGGACAGCGCGTTGAGGAAGCCGGTTATGGGACTGAGCAGCGGAGGCAGCGGGGTTGACGAAATTTGGAAGGGGGAGCTGTGCATAGGTCACCTGGGGCTGGCGGTGCGCTGGTGCAAGGGCTTCTGGCTGAACAGCGAGAACCGCGGCAAGGCGGGTCTCGACATCAAGGGCCTGGCCGAGAGGCTGGTGGTGCTCCTCGCCTGCGAGCTGGGCCTGGGTGGAGAGTCGTCCAGCCTCGTCGGGGCCGACGAGAAGCTGTGCATGATGATATTTTCTCTGTTCGGCGACGGCGGGCAAAGTGACAGAGCTAGGGGAGGAGGTAGGGGGAGTTCTGGTCCTCCCGGGGGCGTCTTCGGCAACGGGATGCAGGCCCTCCTCGGAAGGGATTGCTTCGAACTCGTCGGCGGAAACCTGATAGAGTTCTTCAAGCAGGGAGTGGCAATGGCCAACGCTGAGGCCCTGTCAAGGAGAGGAGGCGGGGGAATGGGAATGGGAATGGGAATGGGAATGGGAATGGGAGGGGGCAGTGTGGGGGCGGGAAGGAGTCGATCAGCTAGCAGTATCGGCGGTATTTGGGACTTGGTATAAAATCGTTGTAAATAGCTATACATTTACATTTCAAGTTTAGTTTATAGTTTTCATTTCATTATTTCTTTTTTGTCATGGGGATGTTGCTCGTTTCTATTTTCATATGTGAGCTCATCTTCACCTTGGATTTCAGGTTTTTGCTAAGATCTTCTGGCACCGCTTTTGTGATTTCCGCCTTCCACTTTTGATGGCTGTCCTCCAACATCTGCGCGTTCGTGTATGTACTTTCTCGCCCAGTTCCGTAACCCCTGGCCGCCTTCAGGCGTTGTCTGGCGTCTTCCTTGTCTGACTTGACGTTCTTGCTCTTGATCTTCCTCATCTGCATCTTCTGGCTCTCCATCATCACCGCCATTGTGTCCTTCGCCTTTTTGAATTCCTCCTTGATTTTCGCAGCCTGCGACTTCCGGCTGCTGTAAGCCTTGATTAGCGGATCGTACACAAGGTGAAGGCTCTTCAAAGTTTCATCGATCTGCAGTATTTCAGCCTTGTCCTTTTGGATCTGCTCCTGCGCTTCCTTGTACTTGGCCTTCATCTTCTTGGTTACCGAGTCCTGAGGAGAGGGAGGGGAGGGGGGAGGGGGAGGTCAGTTCAGCGGTTTCAGGTAAGGAAGCAAAGAGACCATCTGTTCTCACCATTTGCTTAAGCTTTAACGTTGCGAGCTCAGACATCTTCGCCCCGTCCATAGGTTGCACAGCTGCGACAGATCTGTGCTTCGTCGGCGCCTTCTTCTCCCTATGAGGAGC
Source organism: Triparma verrucosa (assembly GCA_030267905.1). Taxonomy (NCBI): domain Eukaryota; class Bolidophyceae; order Parmales; family Triparmaceae; genus Triparma; species Triparma verrucosa. The sequence continues at coordinate 60,035 of BRXX01000066.1, read as the reverse complement.
ATTCTTTGAGGGGGTGCCCTTGGTCGAGGACGTGCTAGGAGGAATTGGCTGAGTGATTGGGGGGTTCTCCATGGCGACCATGCCGGGCTAGCTAATCAGTACAGGGTAACTGATCGGCGGGGTTTTTCGAAGTCTAAATACCGGCTATTTCAGAAAGTGTTCTGTTCTTTTGTTTCCTTTTTGTACCATTCCTGGGCGGATCTGAGCTCCAGGTACAGCAAAGCCAGGGCAGTCGGTTCTTCTTCAAAGAAGAGGAAATTTAGGAATAATTACGTGGATCTCACCCGGAACACTTTTCTGTAGTGGGATGGGACAACAGCTATCTGCAGCATCAAAATAAATAAAATCGTCCTTCTTCGCTCACACTAGAAATAATGGCGCAAGTCCAACCTTACCCTCAATCCCCTCAACCCCCTCTCCCTGTCCCATCCCAACAAACATCTATCGAAAGGTTCATCCAGTCCAGTCTTAAGCTGTCCAGTCTATCTCTCTACTTAGGCGCGGGACTATCAATTTTTGATTTGATATGTGACGTAGCAATGATAAACGAGTACACTAAAGGCGGGCAACATACATTTGCGAGGGCGACCCTCATTACGATAGTAGTGAATCTGCTTTTACAAATGGGTGCAGTTTATGCACTACACTCAAAGAGAGGCAAGAGAGAACAACTACGAGAGTTACTCTTTGTCGTGACGTATGTGAAACCAGGGGTCGATGTTTGGAGAGTCGTCTCTAGGCAGAAACAAGCAGTCAATGCTGCGGTTCCACCGGTTGAAGAAATGGCGTCACGAAAGGAATAGAATTATTCACGGAATGTATTCCTGGAACCGTCATTCAGACCATAGCGATTGTCAACGGCGATTACTTTAGCTTTGCTATTTTGTCGTTAGTCTCAAGCATTCTCACTGCGGCGTTCATCTCCGCTTCAATAACAATAGAGAAGGACATAGACGAAGTAAGCCGATTCCACACTCCTGAATTTTATGGGCTTCTTAACTTGAAATCGGTGCCTAAGAAGTGTACCGTTTGTGCCCTTGTCCTCGTCATTGCTGCATGCCAGCTCGCCTCCAAGGCAGTCTCAGTTGCACTTAGTAGTGTTGAAAACAGAACGATTCTTGTAATGTATTTGAGTATTGACGTGGGTTTTGCCTTGGTTCTTAAGGTAATGAGAGTGGACTTTTTCTACTGGCTACCGATTGAATCCATTCCCGTGAGGTTCAGCGCATCACTCATTGAACGAATTGTAATTAAGGTTATTACGGATTTCACGGCATGCATGCAAATGCGCCATCCCCTTGAGCTTAGAGGCGCTTACTTCACGGCGGTTCTTCTCACGACGCCGCTCGTGTCCCTTTACTTTGGCTCGCGTTATCTCTCATACGTTGAAGATGAGGAAGCGAAGGCAACATTGTCATCTATCTATTCAAGTGAACAGGTTTACGGATTCCTAGGTGCCTTGCAGGGGTTCAGATGTGCAGCTTGGCGACATTTCTATACATAATTCCTTCACAGTGTAGGCAGACGTTTTTAACTCCGGAAACAGCAACTCAATTTACTTGCAGGAAATTCAAATCAGCGTCAGAAGATCACATAAAGATGCAGTTTTCTTTTAATATGCACCAATCTACTTTCGCGCCAATAAAAGAAGAGGTCAAAGAATGGATTAATGAAAGGCTGCCAGTGTGGTTAGCCGAGAAGCCGGAGTGGTTCGACGATTCATTTAAGGCGATGATCCTTGACGAGTACGTTGAGGACAAGGCAATTTTGAAAAAGATCCGAACAAAAGACGTCATGGCCATCAGGAGTGCGAGGAGAAGATCCTCGCTTGGAGCATTACAAATAAGTTAAAAAGAAAAAATAAGTTTAGGTTAAAATTACAATTCATAATCCTTACTTACAGCTGCTGTTCCTTTCCCCCCAACGCTCTGGTCGTAAGCGGATTCATCCCCGCCGTCATTTCAATTCTCCCTCCTCCCCCTCCTCCCTCCCCTCCTCCCCCGCTTACTACAATTTCCGCTTCTCCCAGCCCCCCTGAAGCTGTACATCTGGTACTTTCGCTTGTCCTCATGTTGTCGTTCAGGTAGCTGTCTACGTGGAACTCCTTGTGGTTGTGGGACTCTTCGTCGTCGCCGATTTCGTTCATGATCTCGAAAGTGGCGCAGACCAGCAGCGAAATTCCGGAAGCCGAGTAGAGGAAGATCATCATGTAGGCCATGCCGTCGTCCGAGAAGCCCCCGTTGCTCTTGGTTAAGATGAGCATCACGGCGATGAGCACTAGGAACTGGTTCACCTGCTGGAAGGAGGCGAGCAGGTTGTCCCTTTTGGTCACGTAAGGTTTGAACCAACAGATGCAGAAGAGGCTGAAGAACGTGATCGTTAGACCGCAGCTGACCTGCAGAGGGGACCCCTGGTCTATGAAAACCAGGCCTCCAGTCATTAGGAGTCTCCTGGCACACTCAAAGATTTCGAACCACCAGCACTCGGGCTTGTAGGAAATCCACAGGAAGCTCAGAATCTTGATGCTCGGGTCTTTTTCCCTCTTGGTCATTTGATCCTCCATGGACTTGCTCTCCACCTCGGGGTTGATGTTACGCCTATACTTGTAAAGGAGAAGCGAGTACATTAGCGGCACGCCCAGCGGGTAGACCAGCGCCATGATCCACGCGAAGCCTGCGCGAGAGGATGAAGCGAATCGAGGTGAGCTACTGGACTAACCTCAGACGAAATCATGCACAGCATTCGTTCTAACTCGCACTCACCTTGCCAACGATAATATATCGTCGTGTAGCACTTCAAGCCGTAGTCAGCTTTTAAATAGCTCTTGTTGCCGATCGCGTCGCACGGGAAGATGGAAAATATGGCCATGCTTGCACCTGGATAGGCCACGTAACTGAGCAAAAACAGGATCGTCGCAGTAAAGTGCTTAAGACGGCGGTGCCTCCTCTCGTGTCGCTCCCCGGTGGCGGTCTCAACTGCGGTGAGCTGCGCCTTCTTTATGAAGGCGAAGACGAGAACCAAACCTCCCATGGCGAGCGGCAGCACGCACGTCCAGAACAAAAGGTCGTAGTATGTCACGGAGGCCAGACATCCAGCGGAGAGTTGTCCAAAGATGTCCAGGTTGATGAAGTTGATTCGCTCGAGGAACGCTTCGAACTTCGTCGGAAGCTTGATGTCGAAGACAGAAGGGATCGCCGTGATGATCTGGCTCCCCGCCAGGACAATCTTCAACATCACTTGCACGCCCCTGGCGGACCTGGGAGGAACGTACTTTTTGAAGAGGAGGAACAATCCACCGCAGACGACGAGAAGTACGGCGACGACGATGAAGAAGCTGGTCGTGGCTGCTGAGCTGTCCTCACAACTCTGGCACTCACTCTCCCAATTTCCTCCTGCGCCCTCGACGCACGTCAGGCAGTAAGGGCCGTCGTTGTACGTGGGGCAGTAGTCTCCGTGCTCTCCTCCCTGGCAGAGGTGCTCCTTTGGGCACTCCCGAATGTCCGTCGTGTTGGCAGAATGCCTCCAAAAGCCCTCGGACAGCCTCAACTTTTTAAGCGTGACTCCAACCTCGTCGCATTCCATTCCCTCCTCGCACGCGACGCAGGCAGAGCCGTCGTTGTAGAACTCCTTCTCGCAGATGCAGTCGTCCGTGGAATTCGATCCGATGTCGACTGTCGCGCTACCGTCAATGAGGTCGTCGCACCACGCACATGTGCCAACGTTCACCTCTGATTGGTACGTATGCATCGGGCAAGGTTGGCACACGTCCAATTGCTCGTCCAGCTGACTTCCGGCCTCACACATGCACTCGCCGTTCATCTCGATGAAAGTTTCCTTGCAGTGGCACGAAGAGCTCTTCGGCGAGGACGTCTTGTGCGCTGGGCAAGCCTCGCAGTGCGTCGTCCCGGTGGTGTAATAATTCGCCGGACACATCTTGCAACTCATTTGTTCGGACTCTGTCGAGTAAGACCCTGTTTCGCAGGGTACGCAAATCATCCTCTTTCTCTCCTCGTCAAAGAAGTTGTACTCCCCTGCTTGGCATTCTTGGTATCGAACGATGTATTCTCCGCCGCTGAACGTCCCGCCCGACTGCAGGACAGAGATACTCTGCTTCGTGCCCGCTCCCGCCGTGAGATAGGAATAGAGAGTGGTGTGAGGGTCGAAGTCACCTCCGTCTGGATCCTGCCACAACTCTTCAGGGGCCTGTCCGCAGACCTGTCCACCCACAACTGCCTCAGCCTGCTTGGGGCCAAAGTTGGTCCCCCTTACTAAAACAACAACAGCCTCTCCAGTATCAGGATCTTTGCCGTCCCGGGGACATATGCCCTCTGGGCAACCGGAAAAACTTGTGACGTGTGCGCTGGCATACGAGAGAATATCGCTGTACCCGCTTTGTCCTCCGATCGTGACCATCATGGGGACCGTCTGGCCGGTCCCGGCTGGCACGGTGCACGTCACCTCATTATGGGGGTTCGATTCAGAGTGCACAACGTTAGGGCACAGCATGCCACCGACCGTGACCATCGCGCCGCTGACGCCGAAATTTTCTCCGGTAATTGTAATCTCGACTTCGCCTCTAGTGGGGCAGTTGATGGTGTGCCTTTCAAGTTGAGGATGATCCTCGCAGCCGGTAACCTCGTTGACTACGGGCTCCTTGTACACTACGTAACTGCTGAATAAACTCGCGACTGTCGAAGTGGTGACTTCTTCGACTGTAAGGAGGTTCACTGTGCCTTCTCCGGGAGGCACTGAGCATGTCATCCAAGTTCCGTCGAAGGCCTTGTCGACCGTCGTGCATTCCTGTCCGCTGATCATCGCTCTAATCTGAAGGGGTTCGGGTGGATTGAATCCGGTACCTGAAATGGTGAGGATGCCACCTCCAGCAGTAGGGTTGTTCTGCTCTTTACTGATAGGGATACTCGTAACCTTGAGTTTTGTGCACCCCGTGTCTGGCGATAAATACTCTTCTTCGCCGCAAGACACGCACTTCTTCGCTCCCTCGTTGACCGTGAATGTATTAGGCGCGCACGCCTCGCATTCAGTTGCGCCCGCGTCTGAAGTGTACGCGCCCATGGCACAAAGGACGCAAGAGGTCTGGCCGACCTCTGTCCCGAAGGTCCCCGCCCGACACGAGCTGCACCATTGAGCCCGTTGCTGGTTCGAGTAAGAGCCAATTTCACAGTCGTGGCACTTGACAGCGCCGGTGATGTTGCCGAACTTGCCCACCGGACAAAATGAGCACGTCGTGCTCTCCTCTGATGCCGCGTACGTGCCTTCAGAACAATCGGTGCAGCTGGCGCCGGTGCCCCCTGAGTATTTTCCCTTCGGACAAGATTTGCAGCTTTCCTCCGACCCGTGGTCCTCCGGATCGGTCGCTTTTCCTGGGGCGCACGCCAAACAAGAACCGATGCTTTCGCCTCCAGTCAGGACGCTGTACGTGCCTTCGGGGCAGGTAGTGCAAGATCCCATGCCATTGTTGGCCTTGAACGACCCAGCATCGCAGGGGACACATTCGAACGAACGGGCGTTCGTTTTTCCTTGGCTGTTGACTGTTACAAAGGACGAGGGAAGAGGACCGGCGTTGACGTCTACGCCGAGAAGCAGGGGTACGGCGGGTTCTGCCGCGTCCTCGGCCTGAGTGAACCCTGCCCGGCAGTTCTCAAAGCTGGCAGATGGGGCGACGTCCCCGTCGGAAGGCGTTATGAAGCTGATGTCCTTATAACCAGCTGCGTTTTGGTCTGAAGTGGGAAAGGAAACAGAATTGACATTGTCGTGGGTGAAGATTGATCCGTGAACTGCCGCGGTAGAACCAGGGGCGGGCTCAACACCGGTGCTCAAGAATGTGGCAGTGTCCGAAAGCAAGACGTTACCGCTTCCGCCGCCGACCATTAACGCCCCGTTGGATCCCTGCCCGTGATCGTGGCCGCCGATGTTGTCCTTGAACGTGCAGTGGGTGATGGTCGCCACCGAGGAGTCAAGGAGCGTCAAGACGGCGCCAGCATCTATGGCACCGTTCGCCCAGTTGTTCTCGAAGTTGCAGTTGGTCAAGGTCACGTCTGAGTTTTGGGACCTGATGAAACCATTTAAAGTGTGGAAATTCTTGACGGCTACTGATGACATGGCGATAGAAGCCCTGGCGCTTTCGGCCACTACACCAAAGACCTGCGCTGTGGCTGCGCTTAAAGGGGCGTAGTCTTGATCAAATCTTGACGACGACGCGGGGGTTATCTCGTGCATGCTCCCTGAAACAGAGCTGATGTCCAGGGACATGGTCGACTTGAGATAATAATTGTAGTAGTAGGCGGAAGTAGTGGTGATGGAGATGTCAGCCCCAAGCGACAGAGTCGCAGAGGGCAACACCGAGGTGGTCGAGGGGGTTAGGGAGTTCTCCCAGTCTTCGGCATCAGTGATAGTAGAGGAGCAGGTGAGGGGGGAGGAGCCGGAAGAGCATTTTGAGAGGTTGTTGAGAATAAGGAGGAGGAAGAGGAGGGAAGGGAGATGGAGGGGGGGCATTCGTGGGATACCCCGAGAGGTAGGGAAGGTCGGGGAAAGGTAACTACAGTATTGAATTGTTAAGGCAGGAAAAAAAGAAAGTGTTCTGGAATCTGGAAATTGATTCAGCAATATAGGACCTGCAGGAGAGCGTGTCACGAGCCTTAAGAATTGTCTTTTTGCTTCCCAAACAATTCCCTTCCTTCTTCCTTCGCACTCCGTCGGCGATTTACTTTGACTTTGACGGGTTAAGGGATTAAGATCTTGCATCAGAACGAAGACCTGCTGCTGACCACGCCGATTGCCCCAAAAAAATGCTTACTTGTTGCTGCGACCGCCCTAAAACTTTGCCCGCGGACTTCGACTACGGTGACTTGAAGGCTGTGAACATCGTCAACGCGAGGACTGCCCAGACGGTGGACTTCCTGGAAGAGGTGGTGGGCCCGTCCTCCTCTTGCAGTCTCGTTGTCTGGCAGCGGAATTTCGCCTGAGTTGCGGGGGAGGTCCAGGCGGCCACGTACGCGGCCTGCCTAAGTGTCCTCCGAGAATACAATATAGACCTCGTCTTCGTAAATACTTCTAGCGCGGAGCAGGCGGAAGAGTACCTGAAGAGGTACGAGAAGATAGATCCCTTTCCCGGAAAGCTGGTGCTCGATAAGGAGAAGGAGTCGCACAGGCTTTTTGGTTTCAGGTACGGGATATACAGGTCTCTTATCCCACCTATAATCCTGGGCGTGCCGAAGTATGGCGTTTTTGGAGCGATAAGGGGTGCGATTTTGGGCTGGAAGAATTTCAATCTCGCCGGCTCTTCCTGGCAGCAGGGTGGAACCGCGGTTTTGAAACGGACGGACGAAGGGAAGGTGCAAGTCCTCTATTTGAAGCAGGAAGAGCACCCGGCAGATTTCGCTCCTGTTTCTGACGTCTTGGCGGCGTGCGGGGTGGAGGAGAGCAAGATTCCACAAGTGTCGCCCTCAAAGGAGCTTGAAAAGTTCCTCGCGAAGGCTGATAAGGTGAAAGGTAAATCTACCATTGAAGATCCCGCCGCCTTCGTTACCGCAAAGATGCAGGGTAGCAAGCCGGTCTTGTTCGCAAAGAGCTACTGTAAGTACTGCAAGGCGACGAAAAAACTGCTCGATGGTTTGGGCATTGAGTACGATCTCCACGACCTCGACCTTCTCGGAGAGCCCGAGAACGGACCCGTGCAAAAGGAGCTTTCGAAGATTTCAAACATTACGAGCACACCACAGCTTTTCTTTGGAGGTAAATTCGTCGGAGACAACGGCTCGCTGCAGAAAATGAAACCGGACCAGGTGAAGGCTGTTTTGGGTTCCTAGATGTAATATTTTTTGCTCGGCCGACTGAACTGACTTCCCGAATGATCGCTTTTCTTAATTAATTGAGTTGCGTGAAAGAGGAAGAAGGAGAAGACGTCGAAGGATGAAAGATAATTAATCTATTGTTTGTATATTAAATATGAGTCATCGTGTTCAGTTCTGTTGTCATCACATTATGATATCATGTCGTGGAATCGAGAAGATCCCTCCCCACCCCCTTTATCCAGTGACATTCGCGACGTGTACCATACCAGGGGGAGGAGTCCCGGTGAGGTGCCCGTCGATCCACATCCTGGCGTTGTCCGCGAAGATCTCCGCGAACTGCTCGCGATGCTCGTCGATGAACTTCTCCTCTTCGGGCCCGATGGCCTCAGCGCCACCCCATACGAAGGTCTCGGTGAGCGGCCTCTTCATTGCCTCGGAAATTCGCACGAATTGGACATTGTCCTGGGCAATGTTATTCTTGTTGCCGTCCTTGAAGCCGATGATGAACCCTCGCTCGATCTGCCCTCCGGTGCTCATGTAGAGTTGATGCGAAGTGTTGTAGAGGACGACGCGCAAGTAAGAGACGAGCGTGAGGCTTGAGAATGTCGCGTCCATCTCATAATTCAACCTCTCTTCAGCCTGCTCCTTGTTCAAGTGGAGTCCGGTGTCTATCTCCATACGCTGTTGCTGGTGGCGTCTGGCTATTTCCTTGCACTGCGCCTTGTGGCCGAGCTTCCAGTGCTTCTTCTGGCAAGCCTTGGAGCAGTAATAGTAGTCTTTGCAGGCAGCGCATTGCATGAGTTTCACCTTGGCCGTCGTCGACGAGAGGCGTCCGCAATCGGCGCTCAAGGCGCAGCTGCCTGACCGGGACTGCGACGAGCGACGAGCGGAGTGAGTTTCAGATAAGTATATTATATCGGCGTTCACGAGTTAGAATTGTGTTGATATTAGAACATAGAAATAAGTTCTCACCGACGGCATTTGGGATGGTGGGGGGGAGTTGTTCGTAGCTGAATCCAAAAAGCGCGTTACTGACCAAGAGCTCATAGCATTGGACCTTGCCAAAGAGCGTGCAGGTTTGGCCCAGAAACTCGTCCTGTGAGTTGGTGGTGTTGGTTGGTGGTTAGAAGTGTGGAATGGGAAGGGCTGTAGATTGGGTGGGGTGAGTGAGATATGCGCTCACCTGCAGCTGCCGGAGTTCCGACGTGGAGGGCTGGGCTACAATGTACTTAACCCCGTTCGAAGAAACGCCGTGCCCCGGCAAAAACGGCGTTCCCGCGGTGAGTATTTGATAGACTCGGATGAATACGGAAGTAGCCGTGGCCTTGAAACTTTTGTGAACGTTCTTGATTACAATTTCTGGAAGGCCCAGAGAGGTGAAACCAACGCTATAGAGGCAGAAGTACTTGTCCTTCTCTCTCGTCGTAAGACATCTGCGTCGACGCAATAAAGAAGCCGTTCTTCTTCGCTTCAGCCAAGTCCGTCAAGTACATTCCCAAAATGACCTGCGACCCAGAGTTGACAATATCATCGACAGCCTCGGGATCAGCACGTGGAGGAAGCAGCGCGGTGAGTTGTGAGCGAGCGGAGGCCTCCCACGACGCTTGTGACATGGTTGTGATACTGATGAAAAGGGTGTGCGCGAGAGGATCGGTCGTTATAAAAAAAGTAAAATATCTATGGCTTCACTTTCCTGGCTTCACTGCCACAGGCTGCCATTGAACCGTCTCGCTCCAAATTTGGATTCTGTTTGAGGTCTCATCAAACATTTTCGCTGAGTAAGTTCAGATAAAAGGATTTCCATCAGGCAATTTTTCGGCAATAATACTGCGCGGCGGTGTGCAAATCAGCGCAAGCCCCCCCAACCCACAACAGGGCACATGTAACATCACTTGATTCGCGAAGCGTCAAAACAAAGTCCAACCCTGATAGTTCACCTCCAACGTTCGGATCTCCCGCGCCTATAATAATACCAGTAGCTGACACCGCCTCTTCCGCCGGATATCCTCCCGCGCTCCCCCCACACTCGCAGGACAGACAAAAAATTGTCATGAACCGAATTGCACTTCGGGCGGCACTTGGCTCGGCCTCCGCCCTGCCATTTGCACTGTACTACTCCGACGAAATCAAGCTCGCCATAAAATCCGACAACGACAACATGTTCTCGGGAATAATTGCGACCAGCGTTGGAGGTGGAGGGCCCCTCTCAGCGATTCAAACGTTCTTCGGAGGTAGTAATGAGGAGAAATTCAAGGTTGACCCTGAGTTGACCAACCCTACGAAGCCTTGCCCTCTCCTGACGATCGATGACATGAGGTGAGCATTATTGAGGATGCAGAGGAAGAGAAGCTGGGGCTACGATTTCTAACTCGCTGATCGTCGCAGGGACATGGTCGAGCAGAAGGACAGGATCGTCGTGTCTTTCATGGGTAACGTTTTCGACGTGACGGATTTCACTGGGCATCCGGGAGGATACGGGAGGTTGGAAATGGTTGCGGGGTGTGACTTGGAACCGTTTTGGAAGGTCTATACGCAGCATAATCGGGGGCACATATTGCAGTACTTGGAGAGGTACAAGATTGGTCATTTGAGCGATGAGGAGGCTGAGCTCCAGGTGAGACGCTGCGACTGCTGCCACCTTCTCCACCGTTTCTAACCCTTCGCTCGTCGCAGCGTTCCTCGACCCCGGAGTTTTCCAACCCTTACGTGAACGACCCGCCCACCTTCCCCACCCTCCTCACCAACACTCGTCATCCTTACAATGCTGAGGGCCGCCTTCGTAACCTGACGGATTCTTTCATCACTCCGGTCGGACACCACTACGTCCGCAACCACGGCCTGGTTCCCGATATTGACCCCGAAGAGTACACCCTCACTGTCGCTGCCGGTTACGGCTGCAAGGAGAAGGTGAGAGTCGCCACCCACTCTGTGAAATCTATCGGTGCAACGCAACGCAATTCTAACGAGTCGCTTTTCGTTTCGTTCCCCACAACCCTAACAGGTCTACTCCCTGAAGGACCTGAAGAACCCAAGGAAGTTCAACCACGTGAAGGTCACCACCGTCATCCAGTGCAACGGAAACCGCCGCGAGGACTTCCACTTCCAGAAGGAGGGAATTCCGGCCTTCGGTCCCCCCCACTGGGTGGCCGGAGCCATTGGGAACGCCACCTGGACGGGCGTCCGCCTCCGTGACATCCTCCAGGCCAGCGGCCTGGACGTGGACGGCATCAGCCTGAACAAGGCCAAGCTCCCCGAGGGAGCCAACAACGTGAGCTTCAAGGGATACGACCACGACGAGGTCGGGAACAACTACTGCTGCAGCATCCCCGTCGAGAAAGCCCTCGACCCCTACGGTGACACCATCGTAGCGTTCGAGATGAACGGGGAGGACATCCCCCGGAGTCACGGGTACCCCGTTCGGCTGATCGTCCCCGGAAACGCCGGAGCCCGCAACTGCAAGTTCCTCGAGAAGATAACCGTCACCCCCAACCCCTGCCTCGACGCAGGAAACTGGAAGCAGTACGCCGTCCACGCTCCTGACGTTCCCCTCTACAAGCTAGCGGAATTCGAGGAACACCACGTCGAGCTCAAGATGGACCCTGTCGTACAGGAGATGCCCGTCCAGTCGATGATCACGGTTCCCAGCGCCGGCGACACTCTCAAGGTCGAGGGGCCGCCGGACGCCCCGTACGTCAAGGTCAAGGGCGTCTCGTGGGGAGGAGGTGGAAGCGGAATTTCCAGGGTCGACGTCAGCGCCGACGGCGGAAAAAACTTCACCAGAGCTGACCTCATCGAGAAGCCCAAGGACGTCCAAGAGAGGGAGAGGAGGGGAAGCGAGTGGAGCTGGCAGTTCTTCGAGCGGGAGATTCCCCTCTCCTCGGAGCAAGTCAAGGCGATCAAGAGCGGCCAGAAGGTCGAGCTCGAGCTCACCTCCAAGGCTTTGAACACGGCCTGGAACGTCCAGCCCGAATCAGCCGACACCACCTTCAACGCGCACGGCTGCTGCGTTAACCACTGGTACCGCGTCCCCGTCACAGTCGACCCCGCGGCCAAGGAGAACAAGCGGGGCCCGGTCGGAGACTTCGAGAACAAGCCTGGCGTTAACGGCGGAAAGTTCAGGACTCCCTTCAAGAACTTGAACCAGCCTCCCAAGAAATCAAATTAGAAAACTACAGGGAACGGATTAGGAGGGGTTTAAGGGTTTATATAAAAAAAGAAAATCACGCACGCCATTGTCAAATAAATATCTTTCTTGATTATCCTTCATTAATAACTCCGTCAATAAACCCCACAATAAAATCATTAACAACCCCCGGATTCTCATCCATCGGACAATGCCCAACCCCTTCAAATTCCTCAAACCTCTTAACACATTCAAACCTCTTAAAAGCTCTCCCATCCTCAACCGGTTCCCAAGGATCGTCCTTCCCCCATCCAATCCCAACAGGAATATCCAACTCCTCAACATCAATAATCCTCATCTGTTCCTCCGGCAACGGTCCCCCCGAATAACTAATAAAATCCAAAAAAACATCCACAGCCCCTCTCTCCAGCCCCGGATCCAATATACAATCAACAAGCTCCTCACTAACCTGCTTTCCATCCGAGTACGCCTGTTCCAATACGTTTTTAACCGTTTTCCTCGTCGCGACGTTCCCGAAAAATGCCGAACCTATGTCACTCTCCCTCAACAAATACTGTAAACCTCTAACGAAAGGTCTCACGAATGGACTCTGTCTTTTAACGTTTAGAAGACGTAGAGAAGGGTCTAAGATTGTGCAGGATGATATTTTTGAAGGGTGGGAGATTGAGGTTTGGAGGCCGACGCAGGAACCGATTGAATTGCAGACGAGGTGGACGGAGGAGGAGGGGACTGATATGAGAAAACGATAATATAAACGTTTTTAGAGTGATTGTGTAAGTTTTAAGGGAGTTTTATGGGATTGGCTTTTTGTTTGTTTTTTATGTTGGAGCTCTCACCTATCTCATTTATGAAATCATTAACCTGTTCACTCCAAGTATAAAAATTATACGCGCTACCTAAAGGATGCTCCATGTCAGTGAAAGGCGTGCTACCAATCCTAGGGTCGTACGATGATACGGCCGTCGGGCTTCCGTTGTATTTTGTGGGGAAGGAGGAGAAGTCTATGGAAGTTTCAGAGTTTAGGGAGGAGGGGTCGGAGGCATTATTTTTTGCGATTAGTGATTTTGGATTTGGTTTCGAGGAATATCCGTAGCCTAGAAGGTCGATTGCGTAGACGGAGAGGCCGGAGGAGGAGAGGGGGAGGAGGTTACGACGCCAGTGGTCGCAGTTGCCGCCGAAACCGTGGATTAGGATTACAGTGCCGAGAGGGGTGGGGTAGAGGTCTTCTGGGGGAGGTTGGTGGACGTATCGGATTGATTGGTTTTTCCATTTCCAGAACTATAGAGTGTGAGTGTTGAATGTGAATGTGAGTGTGAGAGTTTAGCGTTACAGGTCCTGTTACAGGTCCACTTTGAGTACTCTTTTTCACCTTGTTCATGGAGTCAGAAAGTTTAGGAGTCGAAGCAGGAGGTGGAGCACATGGATTGGATAATGTTAACAATTTTAATGGTGAAACAGACTGTATCACCATAGTAGCCATTGACAACAATAACAAATGTGAAAACATCGCAGAATAGAAGGGATTCTGAGACCTAAGAGTTTTCCAGCAATTGAGGTGAAAAGAAATAAATCATCCTGGACTGACTTGACCGCAAACGTTGCGATTTGCGCGCGATTTAACGTTGTAAAATTATAGACGCTCAAATTACTGTAATCTTTATAAAACGGTAGCGTCCGTCGTCCAACGTAGTATTGTTGTTTTAGCTGCTCTGTTCCGCAAGTAGGATCACTTCTTACAGCGGCCCGACGCTTCATTATTAAACTACTACTACTACTACTACTACTACTACAGTGACACACCTACAGTGACACACACTCCTGTACAATGTCATCATCGTCATCATCGTCACCATTCAGCTCCCTCCCCTCCTCACAATTAAACCTAATATCCTTATTCCTCGCTACCTTCCCTCCCACGACTCCTCCATCCTACAAGCTTCCTCAGATCCGTCCCAGCGAGGAAGGGAAGACGATTACGACGTGCCCCATGTTAATGCCGGAGGAGACGAGTAAATCGTTAGTTAGGAAGTATGAGGTTTCGACTACAGGGGCTAAAGGTAATTAAGACACAACTGACATTAAGACACTACTGACATAAGTCTAATAAAACTCTCTCCCCCCCCTCCCCAGGTTCCCTCTGGATAACCAAAACCCGCGTCTGCTACTACTCCAACATCTTCGGTTTCGAGAAAAAGCTAACCCTCCACTACCCCACAAACCCTTTCACTGATTCTTCCTCCCCCTCCCCTCCCCCCTCCCCCGACAACTACATCCTCCTTGGTTTAACCCACACCTCTTCTTCTATAACTTTTTTTACTTTTCCTGAGAATAGTATTACTTTCAAAAGCAGCAGTAAAACTTTAAAAGATGATGTGGTTACGAGTCTTGTACAGCATTTAACTGGGACGGTTTATAAAGCGATACTCAAGATTATTGTTAAGGAAGGGGAGGAAGGTGAGAGGCGAACGACAACGATTTTTATTGTGATTGTTTGTTGTTGAGCGTTTTTTCGTTTTCGTTGACGACATATTTGCGGACGACGAACATCCCCCTTTTTTCCATTTTCACGACGAACGTTTTTTTTTTTTAACACCCTTTCGGAATCATTGAACGCTTTTTTTAAAGATACTTCAATATCGGAATCATTGTCTGAATCGAACAAGTCAACCTACCATGAAGCCGTAGTATCAGGATATTCTGAGAACAGGTTCAGGCCGATACCGAATACTTGTAAGGGGAGGATTGTTGGGGTTAGGATTGGGGTTGTGGAGGGGGATATTCTTGAAGGGATTGGGGGGGGGGAGGAGGAGGATATGCATGAAGGGGAGGAGAATGAAGGTGAAGGTGAGGAAGTGAAGTTCGTTCACGTTTCAAGACGTAACGATATTCTAACTCTTGTTGTTTGTTGGGGGTTTTTTGTTTATAAGAAAATACAGAAGTAAACCAACCAATAGTAAACCCACCAATAGATATAAACACTCCCAACGATCCTACCCCCTTAACCCTCTCCGACCCCAACCTCTCCTTAAAATACAACGTCTACCCTACCCCCCAATCCATCCCATCAAAAATTCCAACCGTCTTCTCAAAATTCATATCAGACTCAGCCGAATTCAACCTCCTCGCCTACCACACCCGCCTCGGCGACGAGTCAATAACAATCACCCCTTGGTCAGACTACAAAAGAGAAATAAATTTCACCTGCAAAACAGGCAGTCCAATAGGTCCCGAAAAATCACGCGCTATTAAATCTCAGACAATTAAAATTCATCCTAACGGTTTCAAGGTTACGACTGAAACGCGTTTGCTAGACGTTCCTAACGGGGACGCTTTTTATGTTACGGAGTGTTTTTGTGTAATCGAGGATGGAGATGATAGGATATTTATACTGGATGGTTTTGAAGTTAATTTTGTTAAGTCGACGATGTTTAAGTCTATTATTGAGAGGAAGACTAAAGAGGAGACGAGGAAGTGGGTTAAGAAGTATGTGGATTATTGGAGGGAGTGTTTGGGGGTTGGAGGGGGTGGGGGGGAGGAGGAGGAGGTGGAAGATGATAAGGAGGTGGGGGTTTGGGAATGGATCAAAGATGAGAAGGTGAGACGAGCGGCGGAAATGGGAGTGTTGAATTTCTTACTAACCTTCCTCGCTACAGCATTTGTTTCAGGTTTTGATATTTTTGCACGGGTGCGTTATGGGCATTCTGGTCGTGGGAGTTTTCAGGTTGGGGGGCGAGGTCAAAGGGTTGGAAGGGAAGGTGCTGGAGGTTATGAGGGCGCTTGAAGAACAGAGGGGCCAGTGTGGAAATGTAGAGTAAGGACAAGTGTTTTTTTTCAGAAAAACCCAACTAAATTTAAATTTTTCATTAATCGTGCATGTTGGATGGGGCGTGCATGTGTGTGGTATGTTGGATGAGGCGTGCGTGTGTGTGGTACGTTGGATGGGTTGGTACTTTTTTAGGACTAACCCTATCTTTTCTTGGTACATCCTTCTCTCATCTTCCGCTCCTGCTCTTGCTCCTCTCACCCCTCCTCCTATCATGCCTCCTCCTATCCTCCTTCCTCTCCTTCCTTCGCCTTACTTCTTCCAAGATACGCTCCTCCTCAGAGTCATCACTGTCAGAATCTGTATGAGTATTTGATGACACTGTTGAACGTGACTGGTCGTTTGATTCCACATTTTCAGATTCGGCGTAGTCGACAGATGGGTAGTCCATGGACCTTCTTACGTTTCTGGCGGTATTAGGTTGACTTTCCGTCCACATTTGGGAGCTATGGGGCCTTTCGGGAAGGCTTCCCAAGGTGGGCGCATCGCGTGTTTGTACGGTGGATGCATCGTCGTAGCGCCCTACTGGAAGGGACAGGTTGGTCTCGTCGTCTAGCGTACTAATGTCCGAACCTATACCCCCCCGTTGACCTCCTTTCATCCAAGTCTGGCCGTTAGTTTCGATGTCTGACTGATTCGTGGTGGCGCTAAAACTGGCTTTGCTTCTCCTGAAAGGGTCATTCTCTTCCTCAAGATTAGTAAATTCCGTCGTCACGCTTACGGTGTCTGATTCACTATTGGCGTCGTTGAGGGTCTCCTTCTTCTCTACCGTTGCACCTTCTTTCGCCGACATTGTGGACCCTACCATGTCAAGGTCGCCGAAGGTTTCGTCGGTCGTGATGTCGTCGAAGTAAGCTCGCCTGGTAGTATTCATAAGCAGGACGGAGAAGCAGAAAACGAGGGAGCTGCGGCGTGAAAGACGAGTCAGTCGAGGAGCGAACAGAGGAATTAGAATGGCGAGCAAGTGAAGAGAGATGAATTTGTGCTCGACTGTACAAACTCGTCGGATGGACTTATTCTCAGCTCGTCTCTTCGCTCTCCTCGCAGGTTCTTACCTCAACCAAAGCCACGCGAAGGAGTCGGCCACGCCGTAGCAAACCGTGTCGTGGACGAGGGCGGTGTAGATTGGCGTGAACACGCTGCACGAGATTGTGTCGAAGATATCGAAGATTGATTCTTAGGGTGGTAAGGGGAAGAGGGGGGGCGTTAGATTGAATGGGTTTCATATATTATTTGAGAATGGTAGATGAGTGTTTGGGGAGGAACCAGCCACGTAAAAAATCTCACCTTTTACACCATCTCCTGAACCACGGACAGTCCCCAAAACATCAACAGTATCAGTACAAGCCTCAATCGTAATATCTTCCTCTTGGAGATGGGAGTCCAAATCCGTTTGCACCTGCAAGAGATTATCCTGGGCGTCATCGACGAGATCGACGCTTGGCGTAATATCACCCTCGAAGAAACCCTCCCCATCGCACTCGGTGTAATAGTTGACGACGCTGACGACGGAATTGACGTTAGTAAGGTCCAGCTCCGTAGCGTCCCAATTGCTCGATACTCCTAGTCCGCGAATGAAATTAGTGAGCACTGCGTTCGGGCCTCCGTCTTTGCTGCAGATGTCGCTGCTTGATATGCCGGCGGCGGAGAACACGATGTTGAGGACTATGAATATAACCAGAAGGACGTTCAGCAAGGGGAGGAGGACCTTTGACAGGAGGCTGTTGTAGCTGGTGCTTACGTTGTCTACGAGGGCTGTGGCGGGAGTGGCGAGCCGAGGAGCGAAGCGATGAGTTAGAATCACGTTGCAAAGATAGACCTCTCTCCCCCTCCTCACACATCATCTCACCTTTAATAACGCCCGTCGTAAAGAAGAAAACGACGATGCCCATGAAGATAGTCAGGCCGAAGAAGATCCAAAGGTACAGGTTCAAGTTTTCGAGGTAGTCGGCCGAGTCGTTGAGCGTGGCCTTTATCTCTGCAACTTCCAGGACGGAAGTGTCGAGGTCCGTCACGAGGGAGAGGGTGGACGTCACCTCCGAGACGGCGGAGTCGATGCCGGCGGGGAAGGTCCACCCGGAGGTGGTGGTGACGGAGGTGGATTGCTGGACCTCGGACTCGCAGGTTTGGGCTTGGAGGTCGAGGTCGGTGAGGTTTGAGAGGAAGACGTTCAGAGAGTCGAGGAGGGATTGGATGGAGGACTCGATGTTGGTTATCGCGAGGACGGTCGAGTCCGTGGTGTCGTTGTAGTCCTTGATCGAATCAAGGAGGGGGAAGACGCCGTGCATGACTATCATGGCGAGGGACGCTATCGCGAGGCAGGAGGCGGTGAAGAAGGTGTAGCGCAAGATATTCAGCTTATGCGTGACATGCCAGACGTTGTCGAGGTTCTTCAGACCAGTGATATTGAAGCATGGGGGGGTGCAGAGGCAGCTGTGTGGGTGTGTGTGTTAGGGAGCGTGAGACGTGTTGGTGAGCGGATATTAAACGGTCGGAGAATGTGTTGGTGCTCTCAGTCGCATTATTGGGGACACAGAAAGAAGGTACTGGTCTCTCTTCAAAGCGCTCCTCTTACGTTTGCACGTGGAAGTCGCCATAGTCAGAATTTCCTAACTGGTTTTAAATATCCATCATCGAGCACGACACATTTCTCTCCCCTCTAGTCAGCCATCAGCCGTCCGACCCTCCACTCACCACTGCCAAATCAAGAGGAAGAGCCCCCAAAGAATGAAAACTCCCGTCGTAATAATTGAGGCCGACGCAACACCTACAAGATATTCCGGTATTTCCTCCTCCTGCGATTGTCCGCCACCAGCAGTGCATTCTTCGTTAGATTGAGATGGGTTGGGAGAGCGATTCGGAAACCGTGGGAGAGGATTCGAAACCTGCAACAAAAAAGAAAATGCTCCGCTTACCTGGTACGGGATTTCGTTCGTTCCGACGAATCTGAATGATAGCGCCTGTACTAAGCTACCGATCGTGGTTGTCGTGTAGGCGTCAGGGGAGTAGGAGGAGGAGGAAGCCATGGAGTGGGGAGGCGTGCGCGACCGTTTTTTTTGGTTTAAATTGGTGGAGTTTTAAGACAAAATTCGGGCGGTTGAGGTTAATTTAGTAAGGTAACTGTGGCTATGTGATGAGTTTGTAGGCAATGTAGTATTATATTAGTGTGACAGGCGTTGAGACAGACCTCTTGCGGGATCAAGTTGTTGGAGAAATTCTCCATTAAAGGCCCCTGGAAAAATAATTCTCTAAAAGTGCGTGACTGCGGAATTCGAAAAATTGATCGGTGTTCTTTCTTTTATAGCTTCCTCCATGCATACCTGGATCTCGCCACCGCCACGAAATTCGAATTTAAATTGGGTTCTCGAAGGGGGACGGGTCGATCCAAGAATCGCGCCGCTTAACATTTCTCTCATGTACAGTCTACGATAAATAACGTTCTTTCGCTGCAAATTCTAACTCTTTTATTCTTCCCCAAACCCCGCTCCGCCCCCCCCCCCAGCAAGCAGCCTTCCATGTCCAACTGGTTCAAGAAAGAGCCCACCCTCGCCGAAGTCGCCAAGGAAACCAAGAAAACCGTCAAGTCCTCCCAACGCGACGTCGACAAGGAACTCCGCTCCCTCGACCGCTCCGAAGCCTCCCTCCTCTCCGACATCAAAAAACGCGCCAAAGTAGCTTCAGGCCCTAATGATAAGATCCTCCGTTCCCTCGCAACCCAACTCGTCCAGATCCGCCAACAAAAGGAGCGCTGCCAAATAACAAAATCCCAGCTAGGCTCAATGGGAATGAAGGTGAGCCCTGCTACCTCTTTTCGCTCCCCCATATTCTCTGCTTTCGTCACGTTTTGTTCTAACGCTATAAACACCCTCGGTCGGCGTTTTGCAGGCTCAATCCCTGAAATCGCAAGTGGCCCTCTCAACCGCGATTTCCAAAACCGGTTCGGCCATGGCCGCCGCTAACAAATCAGTCGACGTGAAGAAGCTGAACGCTTCCATGGCTGAATTTCAACGTCAGAACGCCCTAATGGGCGTCACTGAAGAAATGATGTCTGACGCTCTCTGCGATGCATTTGATGAAGAAGGTTTAGACGAAGAAGCTGATTTAGTAACAAATCAAGTTTTAGATGAATTGGGTGTACAGTTAAGCTCGGAAATGGCGGAAGCTCCAGGGACGTTATTACCGCAAACACAAGTTGAGAAAGAGAAAGAATCAGTAGAAGATACGTCTAATTTAGAACAACGTCTCCGTGCTTTATAAAAATAAGAAATAAAAGTCTCAACGTTAACATATATATAATTTCACCAATACCCTTTCCTCCCTCCCTCCCCATCCCCGACGATTTTCGCAACCCTATACTCCATCCTCTCGAATCTATCCGTCCAAATCCTAAAAAAATAACTCCCCCCAATAACAATACTCCCCCAATAAATAAAAATATAATACCGAGGCACGTTAACACAAACACGTCGTTTTGAGGTAACGTGTATATTTATGTTAAGCGATACGTGCGTATCGTAAGTTTTACATTTTTCGATGAAGGCGTTTAAGGATTTTAAATATGTAGTACGAGTTGAAGAGGTGGAGAGGATGCAGAGGAGTTTTAGTTTTATGAAACAGGGGGAGGAAGGGAGGGGGAAGGGAGGTGTTATGTCAGTGGTTGTTTTTATGGGGAAGGTTTTAGTGCAGGTTCGGGAGATTATACGACGGCGACCTTTCCAGGAGTAGCATTGTGCAGTCCATCTAATTTTGCAGGGGGCGGTTTTTAGGGTGTTTAAGGAGGAGAGGGTTGTGGGGTGGAGGAGGGAGATGTGGGTGGAGGTTTGGAGGGATTCGAGGAGGTAGAGGAGGAGGAGGGTGAGGGTTAGAGGGGTGGGGGCGGGGAGGGAGGGTGGGGGGGAGAGGGGAGGGAGGGGGAGGACTGGGAGGGAACGGAACATCTTGAGAAGATTGGAGAGAGAGGATTTAATTATTATTGCGAGGGTACTTAGGAGGAAGGTCAGGAGTTTTATATGGAATGTTCCAAAGACTGCGGCAGTTAGGAGGAGACATTTGAGATGTTTCACGCCTTTAAACGGTTTGAAGTGAGATGGCAGGAGAGTGGGTCGACGTTGAGTGTAGTATATTCTCTGGATTGGTGTAGGGTTAGGAACGTTGGTAGGAACAACGTTGTAAAATCTTGTTAGGGTTCCTTGGCCCTGGGGTACCCTTGGGGTGGGGTGGGGTGCTCACCTCTGTTTCACCGTCAATTAATGTCACATATGACGTTAAATTTAATTCTTTAACACGGGACATGGTTATTCCTGTCGATGTGCCTGTCTGTGCAGACTGTGCCTGCGATGTACAGTATACTGTATTTACTTTGCAGCATAGTATGATTATGATGAGGAAGATGATGAGGAGGAGACGATGAAGATGAAGAGGAAACATTGTACCGTAAGGGTACAGCGCGTTGTAAGGGTGATTATAGCAGTGTGCAGTAGTAATTACTGTGCAGTAGTAATTAAAGAGGCTGAACTCGTCCCCAATAGTACAATCTGTGCTTCAGATCAAATTCAGAGCTTGGAGGGAGTTAGTTGCCTGGAATATTGTTCGAGTCATAAAACTTCATACATAACGTATACGCACGTTATCGTGCGCTTACACACCGATCAACTTCATAAAATAATTCCGTGACAAAGCCGGTCGTCATAACGTCTCTTTCTTCTCTTTCTTCTATGTCATCCTCCACTTCCCTCCGCTCCTCCCTCCGTTTTCACCCCTCAGTCTCTCTTCACTGCGACCACGATTCTCTTTCTTCAATACCCAAACCGTACACCTACATCCACCAGATCTTTCCTTCTCAAACATTTTTTCTATCTAACGAAGCGAAGCAACCGCAACCTGCCTCTGTTACTAATGAAGATGCTTCTAATGGTATCAAGCCTGCTACGTCTACGTCTGTCGTAGCAAGTTTATCAAACATTCCCGAATCATGCACTCACCTCGAGTGTGAAATAACAGCTTACACTTATCAAGTTGAATTGGGAGTCGAAGTCATACAAGATAAGGGCGTGAGTATCACATTTAAAGGTTATGAGTGTGAGAAAGTCCAAGAGAAGGAGATTGATTTAAATTCTGATGATGATGACAAAGAGGAAGAGGAAGAGGAAGAGGAAGAGGAGAGCAAACAGGTCTTGAAGTACACATCGACTGAGAGCTTTGATCTCTCCACGATCAGGTCCTTGGTGGCATCTTCCGCACCCCTTCCTCCCTCACCCCCCGCGAAGAAGCAGAAGACCGATACTTCCCCCTCCTCCGTCGCCACCGTCTCCACCACCGTCGCCACCTCCTCCGAAGACAACGATCCGGACTACTCTCCCTTAACGTTCTCCTCCCTCCCCTCCCTCGTCCTCCACCTCCTCCCCTTCCTCCCCCCCAT
>BRXX01000066.1:0-37787 GCA_030267905.1 Triparma verrucosa | reverse complement strand
TCTCCAACCCTCCACCTCCTCCTCACCCCCTCCCACTTCTCCTCCCTCCAGCACCTCTCCCTCTCCCTAATCGAAAACGGTTCAACCATAATCCCCAAAAACTTCCAAATATTCTACCACATCCTCTCCTCAAAAATAATAGGCTACTCCACAGTCTACATCTTCAAAACCCTAACCTCCTCAATCGCCCGAATCTGTCAGCTCTGCATCCTCTCCCCCCGCCTCGGCCACGGGTATGATTTTCTCCTCTCCCTCCAAAAACATTACACGAATTCAAATAATATATCAGAGATAAACGTCGAAGATCCTTGTCCGCAATTTTCGAGGTTACGTGATGTAGTTGATTTCTTTTATCCAGAGGGGAAGGTTAGCGTTAAGCAGAAGAAGAGGATGGAGGTTATTAAAATGGTCGTTGAGGAGGGGTTGGAGAGTTGTAAGGTTAAGGTTAAGAGGTATGTTATTAACTGGGTTTTGGGGTTGAAAGGGGAGAAGAAGGAGGTTATACTTGCGGCGTTGAAGGAGGTTTGGGAGGAGGAGAGAGAGGAGATCGTTAAGGTCGTGGGGAGGATTGAGAGGGAGAGGAGGAGGAGGGAGGAATTTTACGCTGATTGAGGGGGCGTTGAGGGGCGGATAAAAAAGATTATAAATTTTCACTGACGAATGTGATTTAAACGTTATTCTTAAGGAGGGGTTAAAATCTAACAATCGGTCGTAGCCTTCAAAATATCCAACCCCGCCTCGGACAACGCCTTAGTAGCAGTAAAAATATCCTGCGTGCACTTGAATCCCGAGTTCTGGCAGTCAAGAACGGCATTGGTAATAGCCTCAGTCGCTTCCGTAACGTCGTCGATCGTGGCGAGTATATCGTCTGCGCACGCCTCGTTCTCGTCGCCTCCGCAGTCCTTGACGGCGGAGTTCAGGTAACCCGCCGCGTCATTCATTGAGGCCGTGATTGAGTTTATATCGTCGACGCATTGGGAGGAATACGTGGTGCAGTCGGAAATGGCGGAGGCGATGGTTACGCCGGCGGAGGCTATGGAGGAGGAGGCGAGGGCGATGTCCTTGGTGCATTGGGAGGTGGAGGTCTGGTTAAGGCTGAGGCCGGAGGCGGAGGTTAAGAGACTGCAGAGGAGGTTGGGAGGGCGTCAGAATTAGGGTGAAAAAGGGAAGTGTTTAGGAGGTTTGAGGGGCGTGGCGGGGGTGCGTCAATATCTACCCCTCTGTATGATTCCACTTCCTTACCTAAAAATAGCATAGCTGGCGAGCTTCATTTTGCAAGCAAGTTTACTTTAACAGACCAAGGATTTATTTTTTGGGTGCTTGATGCATGATGCAGACTCCTGAAACCGATTCTCAAAATATTCCTAGATCACGTCGTCGACAAATAGAAGCATCGTTCAATCCTTACACAGACCTCTTTACATACGTACCAAACCATAAACCCTCACTGCTTCCTCGCTCGCTAGTCCTACAAGAATACCTCATCGATTTGAGACAAGTTCGAAAAGTCAGGCTTCGCCTCGCTCGCCTATTACAGTTTTTACAACACTACGTTGCGTAAATAGTAAACTTGTTTTAAAGTAAGAGGAGTACAGTAGTGCAGTGTGCCGTCGTTAGTTGTTGGTACTAAATTGTCTGACGACCATTGTTATTATGCTTAAATCATCTAACACTGTCCCTTTCCCTCCTCGCCGAAAGGTCCCTCTCCCCTTTTGTTACAGACGGACAGCCATGTCCATCGTCAAATACACTCAAACATGCAGTAGCGGCAACACGAAGGACAGGCTCGATACCCTCCCGAAATTGACGAAGGAGCTGAACAAGGGAGAGTTCGAAATGGATGAAGTTGCGGAGGTGAGTCACATAAAAGACACACACAACTGCAACTGCAGCGGACAACTACAGCGATCACCAACCCTCAACGCCCACAATAACACTCACACTCACAAAAAACTCCCCACTCACCACACCACAGGTCCCTGATGTCCTGACAACCTGCCTAAAAGACAACAACTCCAACGTGATAAACATGACCCTTGACTGCATCCAGGCCCTCTGCTCTAACCACAGTCCTGAGTTCGACTTCAGCCCGCACTTCACCATGCTGGCGAATCAGCTCAGCAGTCAAACGTTTGGGGATACGAAGCAGGTACGCATATATTTATCACCCTACTACACCTACTACACTTACACGACCACCCACTCACTCACACCCCCTATCCCCCAATACCAAACACACCCAAAATAATGAAGGCAATCCGCGAAAAGTGCGTGACAACGTCTCTCTCCATCCTCCCCCTTTCCCCCTCCGTCTCAAGATTTTACGAGAAGCTCGTCTACAATAACCTCTCCAACAAGACCAACTGGCGTGCCCGCGCCACTGCCCTCCAGCTGTTCTCCGCCTCCCTCCCCTCCCTCCCCCCAACTACCTCCCTCCTCCAAACGAAAGTAGGCAAGACTTCGTTGAACCTCTCCATCCAGCTCCTCGCCGACGCGAACCAAGAGGTCAGGTCCTACGCCCTCGAGGTCATCATAAGCCTGTACGCTTGCGAGCCTCAAGGGGTCAAGAACATGCTGGGGAAACAGAAGGGCGGAGTTGTTAGACCTGCTATGAAGAAGGAATTGGAGGAGGTGAGAATACTAACGAGAACGCTGTTTAAACCTTGGAAAAATAAGAGCGAAGCGAGCGAAATATGTATGATTTAGTCGCTCGACTCGCAACGGTTCTCGCTATCGCTCGGTACTCGCTAACACAACATGAACTTCCGCAGAGGTTCGAAGAAATCGATGCCGAAGGAGGAGGAGGCGCACCTCAAGCCACCAATGACGACCAAGACAACCACGAAGTGTCCTCGGCGTCCTCTGCCCCCTCAGCCCGACCGTCCTCCAAGAACCCTCCCACCCTATCCGGCGCCCCCTCCCTCTACGCGCAAAACTCCGACTCGACCTACGAAGAAGCCCTGACCCCCCTCTCCGTCTATTCCGAACGCGACCTCCAGTCCCACCTCGACTCCGTCTCAGCGGCCTTGAAAAATACAGACTCCGACTTCTGGGCCGAGAGAATGTCCGGCCTCGCGACCCTCGAAAGGCTTATTTTGGGAGGCGCCATCGAGAACTACAAACCTAAAATGCTTCAGGCCTTCAAGGCCCTCCCCATCGGCGACCAGATCGAGGACCTTCGATCCCAGATCACCAACCAAGCCTGCAAAACAATCGTCTCCCTAGCCAAGTCCCTCGGCGACTACTTCAGCCCATTCTTCGAGATGTGGCTCCCCTCCCTCCTCCACCTGTGCATCAGCGGCGTGAGGCTCATGGCGATGCAGGGGCAGACGTGCCTTCGGGACATCATGGTCATCCCCACCAATGGGTACCACTCGAGGATTTTGGGAACTTTCATGTCAAGCCTCGAAAATAAAAGGGCGCACCCTCAGCAGAAGAGGAGGTGAGAAAAAAGCGGAACGGGCCGATGAGGAAATTAAACCTTCCCACAGCAAAATATGATAAGTTATTCTAACTCGGCGCTTCGCACTTCCTTGACTCGTCTTTCGCTCGTTCGTTCGCAGCTGCGTCCAGAGCCTGACCGTAGCTTACAGGAAATGGAACCCGACTAACCTAGAAAGAATAAACTCAAAGTTCTCCAAGATTCTCAAAGAGGTGCTGGGCGCGAAGGACCCGAGCGTTCGGGAGGAGGCCAGGCACTGCTACTGGGCCGTGGCGAGCCAATTTCCCGAGATGGGTCAGAAGCTCATGGCAGAATTCGACAGCTCCACCCAGAGGAGCCTGGCGCGCATGAAGTCCGAGAGCGACGATAAATGGAACGCCTTCGTCCAGGACGGCTTCTCCCAGTTCCCCGAGCCCGTCAGCCCGAAGAGGGAGGGCCGGACCGTCTCCGGCGAAGGGAAGGAGCAGAAGAAAAAGCCTCCCCAGAAGGAGCCACAGCAGAACAACGCTGCCTCGGCGGCGGCGGCCGGACCGAGGAGGGTGGCGAGCAAGCAGGTCAAGAAAGAGGCGAAGGCGGAGCAAGCCCCGGCCAGGCAAGTCGCGGACGGGCAGGCGAAGGAGAACGAATTCCACCTCGATCAAGTGCTAGAGCAGGCGGCCAGTAAACACTGGGCTACGAGGGAGGAGTGCTTCAAGCGCATAACAGGTGAGGAGAATACTGAGCGACAAGTTTTATTCAAACACCGTCACTGCTTTATTCTAACTCGTCGCTTCGCTCCTCGACTGGTCTTTTGCCCGTCGCAGAAAACGTCAGCACCTTGAGCTCCTTCCTACCCCCTACCGCTTCGACTCGTTTCTCCGCCACCCTGGCCAGCCACATCGTAGACCCCCACCACCGCGTCGCCACGGCGGCCCTCGAGCTCGCCCTCGCGTGCATGATCGACTCCAGCGTCGCCCAGATCCTCGCCTCCCACCTTCCCCTCCTCCTCCCACCAATCCTTAGCCAGCTCGTCTCCACGAAGACGGCCCAGAGGGCCCTGAGCAACGACTGCCTCAACGCCTGCAGGAGGTCTTACGACCCCAGCGCCCTCGCCAGCGTCCTATGCTCCAAGTTCTCCGAGGCGAACGACCGAGTGAAGCCCGGCATGCTCGAGCTCCTCGCCGTGATCGTCCCCGAGGCCGGGGACTACCTCGGCGTCGTCATCAACATGCGAACCTTCCTCCAGCGCCTCGGAGTCACGAGCTCCGTCCGACCCCCCCCCAGCCAGCACCTCATGGGAGCCGTCGAGGGCGCCCTGGCGGCGATGTACCACCTCAGCGAGACGGTGTTCGTGGCGGCGCTCTCGACGTTGCCTTCTGACCCTCAGATCGCCGTGAAGAAGATCTTGATCAACAGCGGTATATGCGGGGACATCGAGGGGAAGATCGCAGCGCACCTCAGGGGCGAGAAGCTCGGGCAGGGGACCAAGCCGGAAGCGAGCAGAAGGGAAGAAGAGCCAGTGTTCGAACCGCCTACGTCAGAGCACCTCCGGGAAGAGTCCCAGTCCTCCCCCGCCGTGCACTCGCCTAAGCACAATAAGTCGCTTTCGAGCTCCCAGCGTGCCTGGGAGGACTCGAACGCCGACGCCGCGCAGACCCCCGCCGCCGCAGGAGGAGGGTCCAACCTCCGAACCCCGTCCCCCGCGCCCACTTCGGTGCCGTCCTCGACGGGATCGACTGATCCCGTCATCAAGTACATGGTCAGGCCGCCTCTGAGCGAGGAGAAGGTGAGGCGCTGAGAGAGGATGAGGCTGGGAATGCGTCGATTCTCGTTCTTGTTACTTGCCGCTATCACTAAAAACTTAATTCTTACTCGTCGCTACGCTCCTCAACTCGACTTTCGCGCCTTCGCAGCTCGCAAGGGACTGGATGAGGGACACCCCGTCAATCCTGACCATGCTCAACATGAACTCCTCCTCCCAGGACCAGTACGCTGGGATGCAGCAGATGGTTCAGCTGGCGCGGCAGAACCAGCCCGAGGTGTGGAACAAGTACTTCGGGCAGATCCTGCTCTCCCTGCTCGAGGGAATCGGGCAGACGGGCGGCAACCACCCGAACCAGATGAGCCCGTCGAACGGAGGCGGGGGCGCCTTCGCGAACCCCGGGGTCGACGTCTCCGCCATCAAGCACCTCTACCTCCAGGGCGTAAGGGCGCTCCTGAAGTACCAGCCCAGCTACTTCGCCGACTACATCGAGATAGTCGTCGACAGGCTCCTCCAGTGCTCCCGCGACCCGAGCTACGAGATCGTGCACACCGCCGAGCGCGCCCTCGAGAACCTCGTCACCGCGCTCGACGCGACCAGGTGCCTGAAGGTCATCCTCCCGTACCTCACGAGGCAGAACGAGACGGAGCTCGTCCTGAGCTGCGTCAGGACGCTTCAGAAGTTCATCGGCAGGATCCCCAGTCCCGTCCTCATGAGCAACCTGCAGCTGGTAATGCCCACCCTGGTGAGCTGCTTCTCCAGCCCGAACGTCGACATGAGGAAGAGTGTCGTCTTCTGCTTGGTCGAGGCCTACTTTGTCCTCGGGGACAAACTCATGCCGCACCTGAGCAGCCTGAACGCCGCGCAGCTGAAGCTTGTGACGATTTACGTGGAGAGGCAACAGAAGGCGAAAAAAGATCAAACGCCGGGGGGAGGGAAGGAACAGATCAACTCATCAACCGTGTAAAATGGGGAATTAAAATAGAAAAGAAAGAAGATTTTGATTCGTCAAAAGTGGGGTTGTTTGTTTTTTTGGGCTTTCCTGGGGGCCCTTACTTGCTTAGTTTTTGGAGAAGGCCTCCGAGTGCGTTAAAAACAGCGTACCGTTTCGATTTCTTCCAAGGCTGGGCTTCAGGGAAAGGAAGGGGACGGCCGATAGCATAAAGAATTCCGTACAAACCGCCCAGGCCCCCGGTGTTGCCAACATCCCTGTCTATCACATAGCCAATGGTGTATTTCGAGACAAGGCCGTCCTTGTTGAAAGTTAGCGAGCAGGCTTGGGGAGGATTGGTGACCTTGACGTTTGTCGCCGTGGGGGCGAAAGGAGGGAGCGGGCCCGTGTTGGTGCCGCTACCGCGAGCGATGTACCAAACCCTGTCGCCTTCGAAAGGGTCCACCTGGAAATTATAAAACTCGCCGGAGAAGTCGGGGAAGGCAGTCTTCATGTCAACGGACCCAATGGCACCAAGAAACTCGTCCTTGCCGAGAGGACCCACGACCGGTCCCACGAACTGGAAATTGTTGGCGAGCAGAGCAGGATCGGCTCCGAAGCCACCCTTGCTCATCAAAAAACCCTTGGCGAGCTTGATTAACTCTGGAGGTTTCAGAGGGAAGTTCTTCGCCTTGAGCATGGCCTCCTCGTCCATGAAGATTGAGCTGGCGCCCATGTCCACGGTTTCGGTGGTGTCTTCCGTGACCATCTCAACGTCGCTGGGAGCAGAGCTCCTGAGGAAAGAGCTGCCTGTCGAGCTGGCACGGCAAGTCGGCAGGGTGATAAAAGTGGTTGATGAGAACGCAGATGTAGAACGCTGCTGAAGGCAGACCAAGAAGGTCAGTAGAATTGTGGAACGCATTCGATATTTTGCGTAAGAAGAGTCTAATTTATTGGATTTCCAAAAGTCACTTTCCAGCGAAAATTAAATTGTGCTGCAATAAGAATGACGCGGAGTGGAATCACGGCCAAGAAAACCTCCGCCAAGGTGGTGGCCAGGCCTGCCCACGAGCTCTGCCTCAACGCGCTGCAAGCTCTCGAATCGAATCCCTCCCTCCTGCCGCACCTCCTTAGTCCCGAAGTCTCCACAATTACATGCATGCCATGCACTCCTGATCGTGGAGGGTGTAGAATTCAGACCACACGGAAGAAGAGTCAGAAGTGCCGTTGCGATAGTTTGCCATGTGAGTGTGCCGCTGCTACGCCGTGGGGCCAGGGGGGTTCCTTTCGAGCAGAGTCGCCTCCGAGACTCCGTGGCACCGTTTCTCACCTCCCTTCACTCCTCCCCCTCCCTCCACTCAGACTGTCTGTCTTCGCTCGGAGTGCACAGTTCCGGTATTTGGGATCCCAAGTCCCCCGTCAATAGCACTACGCTTCCTACGGCTAGCCCCGAAAAGGCGCTCCGGAAAATCACTTCGGTGTCGAAGAATAAGATCATCGAGTACTTCAAATCGCTCAATCTGAATGTCGAGGTCCACGACGGCCTCGTCGAAAACGTCAAGAACGTTCAGACCAGCAGAGTCCTGGACCCCGCCATGTTAGTACCGGCTCTCCCCGCCAAAGCGACTGCTAAATCTAAAACCAACCCTCCCCCGACCGCCCCCTCCTCATCACAATCGTCATCGTCGTCATCGGAAGAATCGACGCCTAAACTCTTTAATGAAACGATAATAATGAGCGCTGAAAGTTACCCCTGCATTGAAGTCCTCGACGCTCCCGCTCCAGGTTGGACACGCCACGTGATTGACAAGAAGAGGGAAAATTGGGCAGATTGTCTGGAGGCAGGAAAGAAGAAGAGTCGCGTAGTGAACATAGTGGTATACACCTATAAAAAAAGTAGAAGTAGATTGTTCAGGGGAAACAAGCCACAGCAACTAAATGAACTCGCGAAATTTCTGGATGAAGAGGGATTCAATCAGCTTGGAGCCAGCGACTTTGAGTTCGACTACGATACGTGCCTAACGATTGAGAAGTCGAAATTCGACAATCTTATAAGAAATAAACAGGCGACACCCTCAGTGCTACCCTCGGCGCTCGATCCAGTTCCGGCCCCCGGTCCAGCCCCCGACGCCACCCCAGCACCCACACCCACACCCTCCACGACAAACCTTCTCGCCCTTGCCACTCCTCCCGGCCTCGTCAACCTCGGAGCCACCTGCTACCTGAATTCGCTCGTCCAGTGCCTCTTCCAGAACGTTGCCTTCCGCCGAGGCCTGTACGCGTACGACCCCTGGAACCTTTCCGGCTCCTCCGACTCGAAGCTTTTCGGGATTCTCGACCAGCTGCAGATGCTGTTCACGAACCTGGACCGGTCCGTCAGGAAGAGACTGGATCTGAAGGAGCTGACTGATCGTTTGGGCCTCAACACGGCCGAGCAACAGGACCCTCAAGAGTTCGTCACTCTCTTCATGGGCAAAGTCGAGGAGCCGTTCAAGAGGTTGGCCGCTTCATCGCCAGGCTCGACGAAGAGCTTCATCTCGAATATTTTTGACGGACGCTTCACCCAAGTCGTCACGTGCGAAACATGCGGGAACAGAAGTACGCGGCCTTTCGAGGACGAGATCCGACTAGCTATGCACTCGAACACGGACGTGAGGACGTGCGTTGACGACTACTTTGAGGCCGAGATTTTGGCCGGCGACAACGCCTATTTCTGCGGCGAATGCAACTCCAAGCAGACCGCTAAGAAGGCCACGGAGGTCAACGAACCACCTAACGTCCTGAACTTGCAGCTCCTTCGTTACGTCTACGACATGACTACATGGACGAAGAAGAAGATCAAGTCCAAGATTAAGCTCAATAAGACGATCGAAATCCCAGTCAAGAACGAGAATGAAGAGCCCCGCATGGAGACATACGTTCTCGCGAGCGTCCTCAACCACATCGGGAATTCCGCCTACCAGGGTCACTACATCTGCGAGGCGATGGACTGGTCCACCGGCGTCTGGTGGAAGTACAACGACGAGCTAGTCAATTTTATAGGTAACGGCCCCAAGCACGTGGCTGAAGAAACCGAGGCCGAGGTGATGGCAGGGTCTGCGGAGACGGGAGGGTCACCGATGGAGATCGATCTAACAGTAGACGTCGACGACGCCAAGAACAAGAGGGCGAAGAAGAACGGAAAGGGTAGGAAGAAGACGACGGCAGCAGCCGGAAGTGAGGACGCATACATGCTTGTTTACGTGAAGAAGTCGTTCCTCGAGAAGGAGTCGCAGTGCACTACTCTGGACCCGCCGAAGAAGACCCTCGACGAGGTGGAGAAGGATAATTCTAATCTCAAGGGCGACATCGAAAAAACCAAGGGGGGCATCAAGTCGAATTTGGAGCTGATCAACCTTCGCAAGGAGGCAATTGCGAGGATCTTCGGCTTCAAAGCTGACGTCAAACCCGAATCTAGAATCCCCACCCTATCGCCTAGCAACTCCGACGACAATAGGTACAACCTCATCGATACGAAATGGCTGAGGGAGTGGATCACCGGGGAGGAAGTGCCCTGGGACGATGTCGTTGTAGTTGATGTCGACAAGCCCGACAACAAGGCGGAAGGCGGCTCCAGTCAGGCCAACGCCATCGAAATCGAATCTTCTGAAGATGACGGCGAAGGCGAGAAAGAAAAAGCGTCGACGCCCGCGAAGGAAGAGCCCAGCACAGACTCAACTTCGGAATCTCAGAATGCCCTCCGAGGCGCAGTTAAGATTAGGCACGCGCAGTTCGCCTGTAGCAAACACAGCAACAGTCCTCACTTGGTCTTCGGGCCGCTGGACATTCACCGATTCAAGGTGCTCCCCGCCAGAGCCTACAGAGAAATCATTAAAGAGGTGGCCCGCGAGATGAAAATTATGGAGGAAGAGGTCTGCGATTTTAATATTTCCTTCCGTACAACAGAGACCGGGTGTTCTGCGATCTGCGGTGACTGCAACGCCGAAGCCATGAGTCTGGTCAGTGATAACAAGCAACTGTTTGAGGAGTGGAAGCAGATCTCCTGCGCCCTGGACTCCGTTGAAAGCAAGAAGAAGGGTCAGGAGGAGGAGGTGAGAAGCGCCGAGCGCAGCGAGTGCCGAGTGAAGCGAGTACCGAGCGAAGTGAAGCGAAGCGAGGTTTGGGTGGGGCGAGTACCGAGCGAAGCGAGGTTTGGGTGGGGCGAGTACCGAGCGAAGCGAGTGTACTTAGTTCGTGTGAATCTGGGTATGGAAAGACGTGCTGGGTTTCTAACACCATGATCAACCCTTCCTTTACGACTCGCTTCGCTTGTCGCAGGGCTATTTCGTCTCCTCGGCTTGGATCGGCTCCTTCCAGAAGGCGTTTAAGGAGAAAACCAATACGGTCGTGAAGAACGGCTTGGCCAGTCTTGAGACGGCGAAGGGCGTCAATTTGTTCGAGCTTCCGAAGAAGCCGTTGGAAAACGGCGTTGAAGTTTACGACGTCGAAACAGCTGATGAATCAGAAATGATGGCGACGACGCCAACAAAATCTTCAGCGCTTGCGTCAATCTTTCAACAAAAAACAACGGCCTCCCCTCTCTCGTTCGACGTCAATTCCAAAATCGTGTGCGTACACAAAAAATTTATAAAGGCTCATAACAGGAACAAGTATAAGGTGGTGCCCAAGCGCGTCTGGGACCTCATCAAGACGAGTTTCCCCGACGCGATCGAGTGCTCGAGCGCTGAGCAGGGTTGCGAAATGTGCGAAAATAGGAAGAAAGGGGAGAACGAGAAGGAGAGAAATGTCAAGGCTTGGAGTTCCGACTGCAGAAGGAACCTGCACTTGAAAGAGCTCCTGAGGGACGAGCGTAAAAAGGTCGGCTTTCACACTAGCATGCTGAGGCTGCTGGATCCGTCCGCCGACTCCTATCCGCAGGCCCTGCCTCCATCTTCCAAAAAACGCAAGGTCGAGAGGGAGGACGGTGAGGAAGTCGTCGAGAGAACCATCAAGAATGTTCACCTCGTTGATAGGAAGGGGCTTCAGGCTTGGCGAACGCAAGTGAATGAGATAGCTAGGGCGGGTTCGATTGACGACAAACACTCTGGTATTCAAGAAGTGTTCAGGGGGAGCGAGAGCGACAACGCTCTTCGCTGCGATTGTCAGGAGGCAAAGGCTCTGATACCGGAGCGTCTTGACAATGTTCTCCTAGGCGTAGCCCCGGATCAAGGCTTTTACGACCCCTACCGCATTGGAGTGGAGAGCGAGGCGGGGGATGATGCGAAAATGAAGCAGTGCGAGCTTGTCACTGGAGAAGAGTTGGAGGCGCTCTATTTGAGCCTTCGCGAACACGATATCCTAAGGGGCCTTTACGAGAGAGGGGACGAGGACAATGATAAGCCCGTTTCCAAAGTCACCTCGTACAACACTGCGACCCTCAAACAGGAGGAATCCGGCGTCAGAAATTGGACTTGGGAAGTCGAGAGGTGCAGCGAGTGCATGAAATCGCTGTCCGACGAGGAGTTAGCAAAGCGAATGCAGTTCGAGAGGAAGAAAATCCGCGTAATCAGCGTGCCGAACAACCACTCCGTCCCGGGAGTCGCCCGAAAGGTTGTTGAAGAGGTCGAGGATGATAAAGATAATAATGATAATAATGATGAATTTACCCCCGGGGGTGATGATGACGGGCGATATGATGGCCGGAACGCTTCGAAGAATGCCAACGAGGGGGGCATTTTGGGTTCGGTGCTGTCGGGTGAAGAGGTGCCTCAAGCTAAAAGACAAGCCGGAGGAGAAAAGGAGGAGGCAGCAGACTTCGGTTCGCCTGCTTCTACGGGGACTCGTCGCTCGAAGAGGCAGGCTTCGGCGGGCAAGAGTGAGGAGGTCGAGGTCAACTCTTCGGATAAACTCGGAAATCTCCGTTTGAAGCTTTGGGAACAATTTGGCACGAGCCCCGTGGGGCAGCACATGTACTTCAATGGCAAGGAGCTCGTCTTCGGAGACAACGAGAAGACCCTCTTCGAATTGCAAGTTACAGCGGGGTCGACCATTTACGTTCAGATGGACAAGAGAGGCATGACAAAGGGTGAGAGGGAACAATTTCATGAGGACGAGGAGGGTCTCATCGCTACGCTGTTTTCGTCCTGTGGATCCGACGAAAATTCAGGGTCGAACAGGGTGGAGAGGGGCTTCGGGGGGTCATGGCTCATGGGCGGTTCAGGAGTGGGGGGGGGTGATGAAGTTGAAGAAATAGGAGTGGAAGAGGAGGAGAAGGAGAAGGAGGAGGAGATGGAGGTGGAGGTGGTGTAGGCTATATAACAATGTCGTAATATCTCAAATAATGTCTTTTATCAATACATCACCATTTATAATTATTTTGAGACCGCTTCACATTTTTTCCCATCGGTTGGCGTCAACATCTCGAAAAAACTTTGTGCGTCTGTACGTGTCGGCTCCTCCTGTAGCGCAAGATTTCCTCTCCAGTCCTGCTGTATCGTACAGGCCCTTGTTCGTACTGATGTAGCCCTCGACTTCGTCGCTGTACACTTTGCCTACTTTGGCCATCTCTCGGCAGTAGTCCCACTGAAAATCATTCATGTAGTGTGTATCGACGACCCTGCGACGAGCGAAACGAGTCGCATGACGTTAGGCGTTGACGAGTTAGAATTGCATGACGATGAAAGCTGTCTGTGTGTCTAAGGCTACCGGCGCATTCAGAATACGCTTAAATATTACCCCTCTCACCTATTTCTGTCACCTGGCCCGCCGGACCGAAATTGTCGTGCAGCCTCTTCTAGCCTCTCCTGCCTGTCGGCGAATCCACCTTCGAATCGATCCTTGGCTACCTGCGCGACAGCCTCGGCCTGCAGCTCAAAAAGAGGAAATGGCACGACACTGTGAGGAAGCCCGATAAATGACAGGGTCGGATGCGCAGCGTGAAAGAGCTGCTTGTAAAGGAGGCCGACCCTGCGCTCTCCCGTCACGAACGACAGGTCGACGTTTGATTCCTCGAGGAAGGGGAATGCGTAGTCGTACCCCGTGCAAAAGATGACTAAATCGACGTCAGAGAGGGCAGTGCCGTCCTCGAGGAGAACGGTCGACTTGTCGTCTGCGAGGCCCGTGGTTCTGGCGCAAGTGTGAACGTTCCCCTCTGACGAATTTGAGGACGTCGAATCTGAGACGTAGACTTTTTTGGCGACGCCGCTGACCTCCCTCGCGATGTCGCTGCCGCTGGCTCTTCCCCCAATGCAAAGGATTATTTTGTCCCCGAAAGTCTCCCTGTCTGGCTCGTCGTATGCTATGGCGTGCATGGCCTTCTTGCTGAAGTCGTCGAACAAGCCCTGGAGGTTCGACGGGATCGAAGGCCTGGCGTAGTGCCCGTTGGCCACCACGACGTGATCGTAGACCTTCGAAAACGAAGTGCCGTCTTCACTATTTGTGAAGTCTACCTTGAGCCGAGGGTAAGATTTGGGGTCGTCGGAGGAGGCCGCCAGGTCGCCGGCGTCGTAATTGATTTTGTCGACCTTCGTGTTGAACTTGATGAACTTGTGCAAGTCGAAATTGTCACAGTAAGCGCGGAGGTAGGTCTGAACATCCTGGTGCGTCACATAACTCTCCTCATCCTTTGTGTACTTCTTCGTGAAGGGAAACTCCCGGTAGCCCATGAGCTCCTTCGGAAGGTTGGTCCTGAGATTCTTGTACATGGGTGCGTTGGGATTTCCACTATAATTCCAAACGCCACCAACATCAGAGGACTTCTCAAAGACATCGAGGACGCACCCAGGGAGGATCTTCGAAAACTGACGAGCGCAAGCGAGACCAGCGGCGCCGGACCCGATCACGGCCACGGACGTTTGCGACATCGCCGAGGCTGCGTAGATTAGAGAGATGAAGATGAATCCGATGAGGATGCAACGGGTGACCACGGGCATGGAATGGAGGAATGTGTTTTGTCGATCGATGTGGCCTTCCTTAAAAGATTGATTTAAAAGGTAGCAGCCGCTGTATCGTGTCGATATTAGAACAGTAGTGTATCTATATCTATCTCCTTGCGCTAGATGGTGCTTCACACAACTTATTCGAGCGCGAGGGTGAGAGAGGTGTGACAGGATGAAACAAAATTGCTGAAAAACATGAAAAACAAATATTTTTAGCGACCATCAAAAACTTTCTTCTTTCCGACCGACGAACGCTACCCTCTGGAACTACTTCGTCTCTGATACTACAGCTTCCGCATTGTTTCCGTAAACCTCCGTTTCCCGCTTTTAAAGGTGTTTTAAAGTAGTTTTAAAGTAGTTCAGACGCTCTAGAAAGGACGCTCGATTCCAATTTCAAATGGCCACCACTCCAGCAGACGTTGCCCCGGCTGCGGCAGCCGAAAATCCGCCCGCTCCCGCCATGATGAGTTCGATATTTAGGACGCTTATGTTCTACTTCGCCTTCGCAGGTCTCAAATCCATGTGGTCCGGGAATGGGTCCGGCAACAAGGACCTCGGACCGCAGCAGCCGATCGGCAACATGGAGAAAGCCATCCAGTCCTCCGGTGGCGTGGTGGCGGCGCAAAAGAGCAACCCTCTCGCGGGCTTCGTCCCTGACGCCGTCCTGAACCCTTACGGCGACGACATCCCCAAGTTCGCGAAGAAGGGCCCTCCACACACCGTCGCCTGGCCCTTTGGCACTCCTATAGATTTTGACGTAATATTTACGGAGACGTTTGATTTCAACGTGTCCAGCTGGAAGCGCGCGATTGGTCCGAACGGCGAGAATATGTCGAAGGATCCCGATGTGCTTTTGTACTG
Source organism: Triparma verrucosa (assembly GCA_030267905.1). Lineage (NCBI taxonomy): Eukaryota > Bolidophyceae > Parmales > Triparmaceae > Triparma > Triparma verrucosa. The sequence continues at coordinate 22,896 of BRXX01000066.1, read as the reverse complement.
GGGTCAGCGCGGTTATAGGTTTGGGATTGATGGGCAGGAGGACAGAACCTTTTCCACTAACTTCACCCTCACTCCGAACATGGCGAACAACGCGTCCGTCTACGCCCACATCTTCGTCACTCATTCCGGCTTCTCCATCGATCCCGCCTCGAAGAGGACCCCTTACGTCGACTCAAAGACTACGCACAAGAGGGTGCAGATGAACAAATTCCGACTTCGCAAGAAGGATAGCGATGACAGGAATCTCCTGGGCGAGTGGCACGACCAGGATGCGGGCAAGGAGATAGTTGTTGCGGAAGAGGACAATAGCGTTTTAGGAAAGGCCAAGGCGAATAGGTCGGAGGACGCGTGGCTGAGCTACTGGAAGCCGACGCTGCACTTGCAGCTCGTGAAGATGAACTCTCCTTTTCCGAGGGGGGGGCTTCCCGACCAGTTCGCCCATCAGATGGACTTTGTGGACACTGTGGGCGGGCAGTACTTTCCTGTGCTTTACGTGAACGAATTTTGGCTGACGTCGGATAAGTTACAGGCCATCAATGGAACGAGGGAGACCCTCCCTCTCGAAATGAGCATCGGTGAGAGGCTGCGAGGAGGGTAGCGACGAGCTTGGAATGCTGCATATATGCCATATTACTTAATTCTGACTCAATAACGCTGATCTTCTTTCGACTCGCTACGCTCGTCGCTACGCCCGTCGCAGGTTCCATTGGAATGTTCAAGTGGCAGGGAATGAGCAGCATGCAACACCAGTGGAAGATGCAGGAAGCGATGGGAGGCAGGGACGGAGAATCTGATATCCTCGTCAACATGATAACCGACACCAACCCGATCCTCCTAGCCATCACCATCGCCGTGAGTTTGCTCCACAGCCTCTTTGACATCCTCGCCTTCAAGAACGACATCGCCTTCTTCAAAGGAAAAAAGAGCATGGAGGGCTTGTCCATCCGAACGATGGTGGTCAACCTCTTCTTTCAGGTCGTCATCTTTCTGTACCTCTTCGACAACGACACCTCTTTCATGGTCCTCATGAGTAATGGTGTCGGGCTGCTGATCGAATGCTGGAAGGTCACCAAGGCCGTCAAGATTGGCTTCTCGGGCGGAAAGATCACGTGGAAGGAGGACGACGGCTACACGAACAACAAGACGAAGGAGTACGACGAGATCGCCACCAGCCACCTCCTGTACGTGACGATGCCCCTGATGGTTGGCTACGCAAGCTACAGTCTGCTGCAGCTCAAGTTCAAGAGCTGGTACTCATGGATTCTCAGTAGCCTAGTCGGGTTCATCTACATGTTCGGGTTCGTCATGATGACGCCTCAGCTCTTCATCAACTACAAGCTGCAGAGCGTCGCGCACCTGAACTGGAGGACGATGACGTACAAGAGCTTGAACACCTTCGTGGACGACCTGTTCGCCTTCGTCATCAAGATGCCCATCATGCACAGGTGAGGGCAGCGACCACGAGCCCTGAAACTGAAGAACGCTGTATTAACTAATTCGCCGCTTTGCTCGTCGCAGGCTCGCTTGTTTCAGGGACGACATCATCTTCTTCGTCTTTTTGTACCAGCGCCACATCTACAAGACCGACTACAGTAGGGTCAACGAGTACGGCCAGCAGGCACAGAAACCTGCCGAGGAGATTGAGGATAAGAAGAACGACCCTGTCCTCGCGGCCGTCCCTGCTGCCCTCGAAAATGAACAAGGGGGGGAGAATAAGGACGTGGGAGTTCTGAAACGGAGGCGTGGCGCCAGGGACAAGTAAAAGATAATATGTTTTCGAATAAATATTAGAGTTCTCCAATATTAGCCTCCAATTTCGGTCCACGGGATTCCTTCCAAGTTGAGGGCACTCTCTCTTCTGAACTTTCTCGTCGGAGCAGGGATAATGTTGATTGGTTTCAAGTACTGGTCCGTGTCGCTGTAGCTGTTGCCTTCGTGCTTCAAGCTCAGGCCATCTGGCGTCTTGAGCAGCAGGATCTCGTCGGAGGTCTTCTTGCCCAAGTTCTCGGGCACCAGATCCTCCTTGTCGACGGCGCTCTTGATTGACTGTGGCTTGGCCTTCAACTTCCACCTGAGGTCCTTGAGGTTCCTGACGTGCGGCTTACTGCTGAACGCCTCAACGGCAATCATCGCGGCCGCGCGAACGTCAGCACTGTGATTCGTCATGTGCTGGTTGATGTAAAGGGGCACGTTGGCGGCCTTCATGAGCAGCTTTCCCTCGGTCGTGGCGACGGTGCACGAGACGAGGATTAGCGACAGCCTATTCGCGAGGATCCAGGGGGAAGAGAGCATTATTTGGAGCGTGTCCGCGGTCGTGGAAGTCATGACTCGGCGGTAGTTCTCCTCCATCTCGATCATCTTCCACACCAGCTTGGAGCTCATCTCGAGCAAAATGGTGCGGGTCTTCTGCGAAGGGTCGAATTCGTTCGAGTACGCCTTGGTAGTGTTCTGAAGGATCTTGAACATGTGGGGGAGGATCCCGTTGCGTCCGAGCGTCAACTTGTACTTGTTGTCACTCATTATCTTGGTCAGCGTTCGAATTACAACGAGCTGGTGCTTGAAGGAGAACGAAGACGGGTTGGAGAGCTTGCGCTCATCAACCGCATCAATTGAGGCGCGGAGCATATGGGTCATCAGAGGAATGCAGTGCAGGTTGAAGACCAGGTATTCCTTGATGCCCTGGTGCTTGCAAAGCTTCTTTATGGCCACGCATACCTCTTCGCGAACTTCGCTATTTCCTCTTCTCAGCATGTCGAGCAGGCACCTCCCTCCGCCCTTTTCCTTGATTAGCTTCACAGTGTCGGGGTTCGTATCGAGGTTCCCAATCACCTTGACGAGAGTGCTCCATTCATTCTTGCCCCCCTTGGTCTTGTCAACCACGGCGCCGAGCTTCACCATGGAGATCATTTTCTCGACCATCAAAGAGGCAGCCGAGGTCTGCGATGAGTTAGAATAAAGAAGCGGTGATTGCGGCGACTTGACGCACATCGTTGTTTTCTCACCTCGAAAATGACGTCCATTCCACCCTCGGAATTTTTGATAACATCGAGCGTCTCGGCGGCAGCAATAATGCTTTCTGACGTGTTCGTGCCGTCTATGAAAGCCCTCACGACGCCGCTGCAGCTACCGAGCTTCATCTTGAGCTCATCGTTCACCTTGATCCTATGGCGCTCAGCTGCGGCTTTGTTCCTGCCGTTCATTCCGCGCCCGTACCGCTGAATCGTTCGGCAGTTCTTGTCGTACAACTTTTTGAAGAACATTTCGCGCCTGGCCATCTTGCATCTGAACAGGTTTTCGATTACCGTCGCGTAGTGGGCTCGGTCCGCGTGGAAGGTGGCAAGGTTGTTGAAGATTTTGCTCGTGACGGACAGGGTTGTAATCTCAGCGGCAGGGATGTAGCGGAGAATGTTGTCGGCAATGTAGTTGAAGCTGTCATCGGTGATGATTGTGTTGATGAAGTCTTTGAAGAAAAAGTTCTTGATGCGGGCCTGGTATACTTCAGGAGGGATGACGGACGAAGAGGGGGGGGGGACGGAAGAGGGGTAGTAGATCGGGGAGGGGTTGAAGGTGGTGAGAGATTTGGGGAGCGCTCCGGGTGCGCCTTCGTTGAGTTTTGATAGCCGACCTTGGAGAAATGATTCTGTAGCGTCGAATTGAGCGTTGATTTTGCTTACGCTCGTTGCCTCTTTCTTCTCAAAGGACTTCTTGAGGGCGGTCGATTCCTGGTCGTCGATTTGTACGAACTGCAACGAGCGTAGCGAACGCGAGCGTGGAGCGTAGCGAACGCGAGCGTGGAGCGTGAAGATTGATATTGACGCGTTAGGCTTAAGCGTGGCGACAAAAGACGCGAGAAAATGCAGTGCCTCACCTTCTCCTTCTCTGCCTTCTTGCTTTCGGAGAGAAGGCCTTGTGTTTCTTTGTCAAACGCAGATATCTCAGAGGACGGCATGGGACTCTCCTCCGGAAAGGATGCCTTCTTCTGGGTCAACTTGGCCTTGCGCGAAGCCTTGATTGAGTCCTGCGCCTTGAGGACGGCTTCGTTCTCGCGGACGCTCAGTGAGTGCTTCAGCTTCTTCTTCTCCTCTGCATACTGTTGTGTGTTTTCGGACTGCGGCGAGGAGCGAAGCGCGAGGAGCGAAGCGACGAGGAGTGTAGTTAGTTTTGAAATTCGATGTGTCTTGACAGTTATTTTCGTCTTCGCGCACTAACCTTAGCCTTAGCTATTTGATCAGATCGGGCCTTAGGGATTTCGGACAATTCGTCGGACTTGATCGAGTGCTCCTCGATCCAGGAGGTCATGTAAGTCAGGTGGTGGTTGACGGCCGGGCGGATTATTATTGTCGAGGGGGGGGGCAGGAAGGATCCCGAGAGGACTAGATCTCGGTACTGTCGCTTCTTCTCGCGCCTGGTCACCTTGTCTAAGATGCCGTCCATCAAATGGGAGCAGTGGTCCGTGTGGAGCTTGTCCACAGCGTGGAAGTGGCGCAGGACACTGGAGGGCTCTTTGTTTTGATCACGCTTTATCTTCGAGACGCACCGGTCCAGGACGTATCTGATGGTCGCTCGGTTCTCCGCTTCCAGGCGCGCCTCGACGGAGTCCAGCATGGAGTTCATGTGAATGTAAACTGGGTCGGCCTCGTGCAAGAACTTTGCCTGGGAGGTTTCTAGGTTGGTCGACAGAGATTTTAAATCCACCGGGTATATTGTGAGGCGGTTGACAACGGCATCGACCATGTTGGATATGTGGATGGCGACGTGCGAAGTGTATTTGTGGAACTCCGCCTGGAACAAGTTTGCCTCAGCAAGGATGTTCGAAGAAGCCGAGGTTAAGTCTATGGGGGGCGGAGGAGGGGTGAAGGGGATTTTGGCCTCGATCTCGTCAAGAATGGAAGTCAGGAATTTTTTGCACTCGCCGCGCGGGGATTCGGGTGGCGGCGGGGTGGTGGTTTTTTCTGGCTCTGGATCTGGGGTCGTGTTTTCAGGTAAGGTTTGGTTTGGATAAAGTGTTGTGTGTGTGGGTGGTGGGCTGGACGGGGGGAATGGGACTTACCTGGCTGGGTGGTAGGCGGGGACGAGGGCGGAGGGGTGGCCATCTAGAGCACTCGTCGATTCTAGAGGGTAGTCAGGGGAGGGGATAATCGAGAGCTCAACAGCCTCGAACCCTGCAGAGCAACAGATTTGTAGAGCCTGAGCTGGATGGGCTGGTGGCGTACGTCAGGAGGAAGGTTGGGAGAGGGAGGGCTGCGGCTGGTATAATGCGAAAGCTGACGTTGTTAGTGAAGTGATTCGAACGAACCAAAAATTTGTCCCAAAATTTGGTCCTCTTTCTAAGCCTAATCCTTGCCAAAACTCATTTTGAGGCCCCTTGGATTCTAAAAATGGCCATTACTAATCTTGAAATCAAAATCTTTGCCGATTTTAAAATTTGATTTTCAATGATCAAAGGGATTATGAACCAAATAAGGACCATATTTACAAAAATGAGGATGATTAAAGACGTAATTATACCCTTATTGAATCAAATAATCATTATTAAAATCAAAAATAAATAACCAATTCAAATCCATTTTGAGTGAGAAAATATGCCTCTTATAGGTCTCAAAATGAATAATATGACCAAAATTAATCAACAAATTGCTTGACAGTGTTTCAGACAGAACAAAAAGCGGTCCAAACGCTTGTCTCAGCGCCCTCCGTTAGGTCGCTCGTGGTATTTAGATCACCACCGACCCCTTCACATAAAATATTCAGACTGAAGTCGCTGGTGGTTGTGGTGTTATGTCGAATATTCCTTTGCGGCCGCCGGGCTCCTCTATCAACGCACTCTACTCCCACATTGCCACATCAAAAGAAGGTATCAACGCGAGCGCGTCGCATCGAAAGGACACAGTCGAGGAGATGCGCTGCTACCTTGAGAAACTGTCCATCGACTACAAGCGAGCCGACCACCACCGCAGTCCCCGCATTTTGCACATCACCGGCACAAAAGGCAAGGGCTCTACAACGTGCATGGCCGAGTCTCTCTGCCGCCTTAAGCACGGCCTGCACACAGGGATGTTCACGTCGCCGCACCTGATAAGTCCTCGCGAGCGCATCCAGTTGGATGGGCATCCTATATCAGAGGAGGAGGTGAGACTGCCATTTTCCCAATACAGAATGTGCGCAGCAACAACTCTTACCCCGTTCCGCTCAACTCCCCTCCGCTCCCCTCCGCTCTCCAGTTCGACGCCGCGTACTGGCACATTTTTGACCAGCTCGAAACCCACAAAACGGACGAGCTGAGGACCCACCCAGGCTACTTCAGGTTCCTCACTCTCATTGCCTTGCACGTCTTCAAGACTCACTTGTTCCCAGACGGCAAACGCCTTGACGTGGTCCTGCTTGAGGTGGGGATGGGGGGCAGGTACGATCCCACCAACGTCCTCGAGTCCGCGGACGCTTGCGCCGTGACCAAACTGGACCTCGACCACACTCGAATTCTGGGTGATACGCTGGAGAAGATTGCATGGGAGAAGGTGAGGCGAGGCAGGCGAGGCACTGCGAACGCGATACATTATATTCCTCGCTGGCTGCAGTAATCAACTCAATCTTCATGCTCGCTCCGCTCCTCGGCCCGCCCGCTCGTCGTCGTCTCAGGGTGGCATTATGAAAACGCAATCCATTTGCTTTTCAGCGGCTCAACTTCCAGGGCCAACAAAAATCTTACAGGAGTGCTCCTCTGCCACAAATACAAACTTAACGTTCATTGACGACCCGCTCTCCGTCATCGATTCGAGCTGGAATTTGGGTTTGAAAGGCAGCTTCCAGAGGGAGAACGCTGCCATCGCTGTCATGCTGACAAGAAGCATCACCGGAGGCGACTTGACCTCGGGCCCGGACCCCGCTGAGGGAGCGGCGCTGAAGGAAGCTAGGTGGCCTGGACGCTGCCAGCGCGTCGAAGTCGGTGCGTGCTCTTTCCTCCTGGACGGCGCGCACACGGAGAAGAGCATGGAGGTGTGCCTCGACTGGTTCTGCGAGGAGGCAGGAAGGGAGGTTGGCAGGCCCACAGTGTTACTATTCAACTGCTCTCACGAGAGGAGCCCGATCCCGCTCCTCGAGCAGATCAAGAGCTCCAGAACGAACTTCGACAAGGTCATCTTCTCGCCCAGCGACACGGAGAGGCCGAGCGCCATCGCAAAACCAACGGCAAGCGAGTTGCTCGGTCGTTCGTTTCAATCGGAGGAGACTGCCGCACAGGAAGCGAAGGCGAACTGGCAGGAGACATTAGCGGCAGTTTGGACGGAAAGAAATGGAGGAGGGGACGTCGTGAGCTGCGCGAATTTGCAGGATGCGATCGCCATGATCAAGGAGGAAAAGGGCGAAGGCATGGTTCTGTGCACGGGATCGCTCTACATCGTAGGGTCCGTACTTAATTCCGTCGGTTGGTCCTGGGGGCAAAGACAAATAGACAAAGGATAGATATAGAATATGAATGATTGCAAATGAAAAAATTGCGACACCTTAACATAATACCTCTCCCCGTAAGCCGCTCAATCTGCTCAATCCCCATTCCTTGGCTGTTGGAATTGGAGCAACGTTGATATTGCTTGCTTTTCGACCCCCTCTTTCTGTTCGGAGAACGCGGAGGCAAGGTTCACGATTTGTTCGCCCGCTTCCACTAATCCCTCGCACGTCACTTCGATCGCGACCTTGATCTGTGTCTCGCCCCCTATTTCCCTCGCCGCCGCTAGAAATCCCTCGGCTGCCTTGGTCAAAGAAATTGCTGCCATTCTCGCGTCTTCGAGCGAGTTCTCAAAGGTTGCCATGGCCGAGTTTACCTTATCAGTGTCGCCGAGAAGGTCCTTCGACGACTCGAAGAAACGTGGAATTGCGGTGTCCTTGAACGTCTGCTTCAGGACGAGCATTTTTGGGAGGCCAATGTTAGGGTTGGACGATGACCCCCTTGCGGTGGTGTTGATGTTGGGAATCCCGGGTTCCACATCTGGCGCGGTGCTTGGAGTGGGAAGTGCTGATTTTGGCGGGACCTTGCTCTCTTCAATCGAATCGTTCAGGTGTTCGTTGGGAAGTGTGGCGAGCAGGGCTTCGGAAAGCTCCACCCTCTCGTCCCTCGAGGTCGTCGCTGGCGCGTTCCTGGACGAGGAGTTCAGTCGCTGCCGCTTCTTCTGAGGCTCATTCCCACCTCCTCCATACACCCTTCCGAGGAACGACGGAAGTTTCCGTCTTGGGTGGACGGTGCTCGCCACCGATTGAGCAACTGCGGAATTGTTGCCTTCGCCTGTTCGTTTCGTAGCGCTGTCGTCTGTGCTCTTCCTCTTCTTTGACGGGGTCACAAAAGACAACCGCGTAGCATCGAGCCCGAGTTCCTTGGTGTGAAGGTCGCGGGTCGAGTACTCCCTCGTGTTGCTCGTCGTTGCAGGCGAACGTTTGGAGGGGCTCTTCGTGCTTTTTTGAGGGGAGTGGGACTTGAAGTTGGCGGGGCTGCGGTATCTGCGGGTTGCCTGAAGGATGGCATGCTTAAAATCGGCCCAATCTTCCTTCTCCACCTCGATGCAGTAGACGAATTCGTGTTCTTTGCCAAATCGAACCAACTTGCTGAGATCACTTTCCATGAACGCCGACCTCTTCACAGTGATAATACAGTTCAAGAGCGACCTCGAGAACGAAATGTTCGTGATTCCCGAGAAGGGGATCTGCACCAAGACCGGATCCGGTCCGTTGGCAGAACTGCTAGAAGACGTGACTTGCGATCGTTTCGGTTCAGCGTCTTCATCGTCGTCCTCGCTGCTGTGTGAGGTTTCCTTCGCCGCATCGGCCTCGCCGAGGTCGTGGCACCACCACGATAGGGAAGTGCTGTTCACGTCGATCCACGGGACGACCCCGATGCTCCGGGTGCTGTTATCGTAGACGGAGGCGACTCCCAAGCATCTGAACATGAAACTTCTCGGGAGGCCTTCTCCATACCAGGCGCGAGATCGCGAGACGTCATTCTTGTTCTTCTCGCTTTCGTAGAACTGATCGGCCAGGACTTCCTGATCCTCATAGATGGCCTCTCGCACTTTGTCGTAGAACGGAAAGTCAGGGTTGCTGAGACGAGGGAAGTTCTCGGAAAAGGCGAGGGAAACTCCTTCGATCGTCTTCAGGATCTCCTTCGCTTCGGAGGGGAACTTCTTACTATTCAGTCGCTTGTAGAGAATGTGCAGGAAGTAAATGACCTGCTCAACGAGGGGATAGTCGGCGACGGTGAGGGTGTGTTGAGCGAGTCGTTTTACGCTGTCCAGTATTTCGGCGCTTTTGGAAAGGTTGAAAACCGTCTCGTTGGTCTTTCCCAGAGTCAGGATGTCTCCGGCTCGCTGTCGCAGAGCAGTGTGGAAGCGGCCGTCAAGCACGAGCGAGATTACCGGCCCGAGGAAGCTCGCGTGGGAGAGGGCCTCGACCAGGAGCGGGGCGTTTCGGGATATTTCGCGCTTTTTCATGAAGTCAATGCAGTCCATCGCTCGGCAGATCATGATGTGGGCGAGGTAAGCGGGAGCGATGCTTGGCTCCGTTTCAAGGTCCGAGTCGAGGCTCTCTCCAGACAGGACCTCGGCCTTCGAGGCTATGCGAACGGCTCTTGTGCTCTCCGTGTTGCGCTCCTCCTCCTGCGTCATGATCAGGAACGAGACTTCAAAAGTCTTCTCAATCGCTTCAACGAAGAGCTTCACGAACTGGTGTTGAAGCTGCGACGAGTTAGAAGAGATAGTGGTGTGGTGTTAGATAGTGGTCGAGTAATAGTATAATAGAGGTTATATTAGTGACGAAATTCTGGTCGTCACTTCGCTCCCTCGAAGCCTCTCTCTCACCTTGCGATCGGCCAGCCCCATGGCCCTCTTCAGGTCCGTGATTTGAATTCGTTCCTTCAAAGTTCTCGACAGCTCCTCGTAACTGCGCCTGACCTGCATGCCGAACGTCGACGCGTCAATGCCCTTGTTCCTGCTGGAGTTTCTGGTTCGCTGACCTGCAGAACTTGAGTGGTTGTCATAAGAAGTACGCAGCTCCGTCAGCCGCTTTATCGAGGACTCGATGCGGGTGGCATTGGAGGAAGATGCCATCGTGACAAAAAGGTGGCGAGCGGAAGCGGAGGGTTGGCAAGAGTTTGGAGACTAAAGTCGACGAAAGATGACGCCGATGTGAATTTTTACTGCCGGTGTGAATTAAACCCCTAGAACAATTCCAATTTTAGTAATATTTAATCAGCGCGAGTAAAATTATCAGGGCTATCGGCAGAAGCGTCGAATAATGTCGCGGCTAAAGTCGTAAGTAGTTAAATGCCAGCAATAATAAATAATTCGCTAATTTTCGGTAAATTACTGCACTCACCACTCGCGCGTCTCTGTGCCGGGGGTTGCAGCGCTCCAAAAACGTCTGGTTTGTAATTTCGTCTCACCAAGTCGCGCGTTCAATCTTATTTGTGGAAAAAAACGAGACCCACCCCCGCGACCTGCGTACGTGACTTTTGGGCAGCTATGCTAAGGCCCATGCGTCCGCACTCCCAGCGCGAACTACCACATCGACCACCCTCGCTTTCACACGTCTCCCCCAAATTTCTTCTAACTCAACTCATTCTCTCGCGCCAATCATCAGCCCTCGTCAACTTAGCCTCGTCATGTCTATCATTGATAATGTTATGAGTCACATCAACACTCCGGGCAGCGCCATGAAGCTCGTCCCTGTCGTTCAGGTCATCGCACTCACGATCTTGGCCGGCTGCTTGATAACGATCTACTACGGAGTCGCCGTTATCCACATGTGCGTCATGATCTTCCTGGCGACCGGACTGCTTTGCAGCTTGACGTACCTGCAGAAAGTTATCGACAGCACCAAAATGGTCCCCGGTGAAGCACAAAGCAAGCGCGAGAGCTATTCCGAAATAAGGAAGATTGATTGAAGGGTTGGAGACGTTGTTGTGTTGTTGGTGTGTGTGTGTGTGAGTGCCTGTGTGTGTTAGTTGTCGGGCTGTAAAAATTTAACTGTGACGATGATTTGTTTAACATTAAACGTTTTCAACTATACTAGGTTATATTCTTTTCTTCATTAAATGCATATCTCTCTCAGTCTCAGTCTCAACGCCTAAATATTTCACTGCAGTTCTCCCTTGGCTCCTCCCACCAAGTAGAAGTCTTGTAGCCTGTTCTTAAAAATGTCAGCGTTTCGCCCTCCTTCTCCACGACCCCCTGCGAGTAGTAGTAGTAGTAGTAGTAGTAGTAGTAGTAGTAGTAGTAGTAGTAACAATAGGGTTAATAGAAGGGTTAATAGGGTAGTGGTGCGTGCGTTCGTCTTAGTTTGAAGGTTGCATTAATGTAACAGCGAATATAATTATTTCCTCACCTTCTCCTGCAATGCCTCGACGAGTTGGCCCTTAAATTCTCCGAGGCCAGGTCTGAAGTCAGAGCTTGAAACCCTCCTGAAGTTCCCGTCTCCAATGTCAAGCAGAGTCTGGTACTCTCCGGGGTACTGGCGAAACAAAGCGCCCTGGTAATTTACAACGAAAGGAGGTGCAGCGGTGCTGCAACGAGCCGAGGAGCGAAGCGACGTGTTAGGATTATGTAATAGGTGATAATGCGGAGATCAGCTACAAGCAACTAGTAGCAGCTAGGCGCTTCTCTCCTCGCCGAGGGATTTGCTGTCGCTCACCTCCTGCTGTACTGCCTTGTTCGGAGGTAGTAGACAGGTCTGAATCGGGACAGGAAACGGTCCTGGAGGTCCTTGGGGGGGAACGCGGGGACACCGAGGTCGCCCCTGAGCGTGTCCAGCTTCAGGTTGAAGAGTACAATGGGAGTGTCCGTGTTCGCGAGGTGGAGCTCCTCAACGTCGGGAAGCTCCTGAGCGGAGGCGACGATTATTATGTACATGTCGATCCCGTCGATGGGCGTGACGGCGCCGGATTTGGAACCCAGCAGGTTGAGGAAAATCTGCTCGGGCTTGAAGACACGAGTGTCATTGGGGTCGCTGCGGCGGAGGCTGCGACGAGGAGCGAAGCGATGAGTTAAGTTGCGCAACGATGAAGGCTGCTTGTGTGTCTACAGCGCAAGCTCGGTATGCATATTTTGCATCCTTTGCATCCTTTGCATACTTCGGTTTTCATGCAATATGTAGCCACTAACATAGTCACGTCGCTCCCCTTCGCTTGCTTCTCACCTCTCGATCGTTATGCCAGGGTACGGATTGGGAGTGCCGATATTGTCCACTGCGATGTTCCGCTCCGCCTCGTCGGGGAAGAGGATGGCGACCTTCTCGCCGCGCTGGGCGAAGATCTTGGCGAAGTCGGTCGCGAGGCGGAGGTTCGCCTTGGCTACATCATAGGCGGAGACGTCGTCCATCTCGAGGACTTCGTTGGGCAGCGGAGGGAATTCGATCTCCAAGAGGCGCTGAGTGTGTTGTGTGTGTGTTGTGTGTGTGTAGTGTGGGCATGAAGACGTTAATAAATGATTGCTGGTATAAGTCGGTGGACAACAGGGTGTGATCAGCCTCTGTGTGTCAGCCCCTGTGTGTATATTATCAGCGCCTCACCTCGCCCCTTGCTATGGCAAGCGTTGCTGCTTCCTGAGACGCCAGGTTTAGCTGATAAAATGAAGCAGGCGGAGGAGATTTGCTACTGGACGATATCATGCTCGCAAACTCATCATCAGTGACGGTTTTTTCCACAGTTCGCTCACGGAGTGCTGTCCTAGCTGTCCTAGATGAATGACTCGAGGAGGTCGGCTGGCACAAATGACTCGCGCTTGATTGCGGCCTTGATTGGCTTGATGGCGCAGAACAACGTTGCTGATTACTAGCGGGTGACAAGATAAAAGAGTTCGATGCGACGACCAGCAGGGTTATGAACCCGAGGATAGTCAAGACAACGTTCATGAGGATTTAGCAGACGGGTTTCACTTTGCCAGAGCAATTTCCACAATTCAGGAATTCAGATCCAATCGAAACGTTTGATCGAAACAATCACACGGTACGCAAAAAGGAAGCTATGAGCCCTCTAATGATACAAACATACACAGAATATAAATATCGTAATGTCTGAATGTGCGTAGAGCTTCGCACAGCACCCTTGTTCGAAATCAAAAGAGACTCCGTGCAAAACTTTAAAGTGATGAGGGGCACTTTGCTCTTCCTCGTCGACGCTGAGGGTGGTCACGTGCGCTCAATTCGAAGTATACGTGTACTCTACCGATGAACCTAAACTAACCTACTCAATCCCGTCACAATCCCGCAATTATGCACATCCCGCAATATACACAGCAGTACTACACATGTCTGCTCTCGCTCAGATGAACGGCGTGGCCCGCCTCCCTATTCACTCCTCGGAGCCCAACGCCATGTCGGTGCCCCTGAACCCCTCGGCGGACTCGATTGACCACGGAGTCACCGAGGCCCCGTACGAGCGCCGTTTCTCTCCCTACGATTTCAACGGAGGGACCACCCTCGCCATCGCCGGCCCTGACTTTGCCATTGTCGCTGGAGACACCCGTATGTCCACGGGCTACGAGATCTTGAGCCGAAAGGTCTCGAAGCTCCACTCCCTCACGGACCACTGCGTCCTCGCTAGCGCCGGCTGCAAGACCGACGTCGACCAGGTGAGGATGTACACAGCAAGGGACAGAAGAGAGAAGAGGCAACACAACACACTCTCTAACTTCCTCGCTCCGCTCCCCCAACACCCCCCCTACGCAGCTCCGATCAGTGCTTGACATCAAGTCCGAGGTCTACCGCCACAACCACCAGAAGCCCATGCAGGTCACCTCCGTGGCCCAGATGCTCGGGAACACCCTCTACATGCGCCGATTCTTCCCCTACTATTCCTTCAACGTCCTCGCCGGAGTCGACGCCGAGGGCAAGGGAGCCGTCTACTCGTACGACGCGATCGGATCCTTCGAGCGAACCCCCTTCTCCGCCAGCGGCTCGGGACAGAGCTACGTCATCCCCCTCCTCGACAACGTCATTACCCACAAGAACAGGAACGACCCCAAGCGCGAAATGAAGGCCGACGAGGTCGTAGAAATTGTCAAGGAGCTCTTCGTCACCGCCGGGGAGAGGGATATTTACACAGGAGACTCCGTCGAGATCATGGTCATCACCAAGGACGGCACGCAGAAGCAGACCTTCCAGCTCAAGGCTGATTAAAAGAAGGTTGTGTTGCTGCTGTTTTGTTGCGGTAAGTGGCGGAGAGAAGGATGGAGGCGGAGGCGGAAGACAGAGAACGACTAAATGCTAAAAGTGTGTTTCTTTTGTCTGAATTTATGTGTCTTTCTGAAACTTTTCTTCTCTTTTTCGTTCAATGTGGGCTTCGCAGGATTTGTGCGCATTATTCTCAAAACAAACTCAAGCTTGTTTGCCTTTGTTGCGCTTTATTGACCCCACATACATTATCTACAACCCTAACAGTTACATACCTGTCGCCATTTCCACCAACAAACCTCCCGCTGCGCTGCGAAGTCTAGATTTATTGAGGAGTAAAAATTTGTATTCTCGCCCCTCTTCCACCTCTGAATGTCTGATCCTCCCATTCAACTTCCCGACCCACCCGATCTCCCTAAAATCCGCTCCATAAATGATTTCTCTACCTTCCTCTCCGCCCTCGTCTTCTCCCTCTCTCCCTGCTCGAAAAGAACCTACGCCCCTGTCCTCTCCCGACTGCTCTCAAGCATCTCCACCTTCGACACGAAGGACAAGTCCTCCAACGTCCAGCGTCACCTCGCGACCTTCGCCGCGCTGGAGAATGCCGCCCCCCTGAAGCGCTGGACGTCTGAAGGTCCCCCGACTCCTGTTAAAATGCAGACCGTGCGAAACCTCGCCGGAGTCGCAGACACAGGTTCAGGCGACCCAGCGCAGAACTACAGCAGCGCAGAGCGAGCACTCGGCGCTTTAAAAATCGACGACGGCGAAAATAATATCGACTTCGATGCGAAAATTCCAGCCATAGTAGAAGCCGCATCAATTCTCCAGTACGTCGTGACTGGATTATTTGTCCTCCATAAATACAATAGCCTGCCCGGCGACTTGAAACAGGAACTTAACTTGGACGCTCTCGGATTCTCCGCCGACGAAGTACCTGCCCTCGAGTACTACGACAGTAGATTGCGAGTGAAGGTGAGCAGCAGAGGGAGTGAGGAGTGAAGGCTCGTACTTATTTCACCACTACTTTATTCTAATTGAGCGGCTGTTTCGCAGCTCCGCAAATTGCTCCGTAATTTCGACGAAGTCGTTGAGATGGAAAGCATCGAAAGATACGCAGATTTCTTAATCAACGCTCACCTGACTATGGTGGCCGAGCAGGCCGCGGAGGAGTTGGCTGGCAGTCCGTCCGAGATGAATCTGAACAAGAAAAAGAGGTGAGGCGCCACGAGTCCGTTTCCGTTTTCGTTCTGTTTGGTCTAAATTAACATAGGATCCTCTCTCCTCTACATTATTCTAACTCGTCACCCCGCTCATGGGCTCGCTGCAGGTTCAGCTCCAAACTCAAGACGAGGGCAAAAATATTCGGACTCACGGCGGCGACGGCGACCGTGATTGCCGTCACTGGAGGCTTGGCGATCCCCTTCGTTGCGGCGGCTGGTAGCGGGCTTGTGACGACCATTGGAGCGGGGGTTGCGGGGGTCACGGGAAGTACGGCTGTAATGACGGGTGCGGTTACTTTGGCCACGGGCATCACTGTCGTCGGCGGTAACGGCGTCGTTGTCGGTGGCGTTTTGGCCGGAGTCGGTGGGGGGATAGCGAGCAAGAAGTGGAAGAGGGTTTTGAAGGACGAGGGGGAGGCGGCTGTGCGGGAGTGGGGAGGAGGAGGCTTTGAGCTCGACTTTTGCGTGGCTGGTTGGGGAACGAATGGGGAGGTGAGGGCGAGGAGCGATAGACGAGCCGAGCCGCAGGCCTATTACGAGCCTCAGGCCTATTTCGAGCCTCAGGCCTGGTTTGAGCCTCAGGCCTATTTCAAGCCTCAGGCCTATTTCTTCGCTGCTCAATTCTAACTCATGTTCTTGTCGCAGGATGATTTTGTCAACCCTTGGGGGGTGTATGACGAGGTGGATTTAGGCGGAGACGAGAAGGAGGAGGGGGAGGGGCAGGAGGGGGATTTGGAGGGGGAGAAGAAGAAGACGGTCGACGAGCAGGTCAACCTGGAGAGGATTAAAGGGGCGCTCAAGAGGTTTTATATGGCGATCAATCCTGAAAAATTGTCCGAAGGAGAAGCTGAGGGGGGAAAGGACGACGGCGAAGGAGAAGGCTCAAAGCCCCACAGCTCCGAATTTGTAACCTCAGTAATGGAAAAGTGGAAAGGCTGCGGCTACGCCAAACTCTTCTCCGGCCTGAAAGAAAAGTACGCCGTCGGCGCGACAGTCTCCGAACTTTCGACACACATGCGTACAGGATCCTGCTCCTTCGCACCTCTTAAAACCTACGACGTCACCCTCCCTTCCTCCGTTTTACGCTCTCTCGGAAACATGTCCGACCCCCCCCCCCTCTCCATAAACGTCGCTTCATACACCGGAGAAATGTCAGGTCCGTTCGATTGGAAGCTCCACCGTCCCTTCACCTCCCACGAGACTTTGACCTACGAAACTTCAACGATAAAAACCGTCTCCTCCGACGGTCTCCTCTCTGAACTTTCCACCGCCCTGCTAGAAGCAGGAGGTAAGGAGGCGTTAAAGCACACAATAGCGGCAAGTTTCATGGCAGCGGCCGCGGTGCCCATCGCGGTGGGTAATTACGTCAAAGGGATAGACGACGATTGGGCGTTGGCTTGCGGGAGAAGCGACAGGGTCGGAGTTCTACTGGCCAGGGGATGGTGCGAGAACGGGAGGGGGGTGGAGAGGGAGGAGGTGAGCGTAACGGGCGTAGCTGACACTAACGGAGCCGCTGCCAAACATTTCTGGAGCCGTTTCTAACATCACGTCGCAGGGGGAGGTTAAGGGGGGTCGTGGAGTTAACCTTTTGGCGACGTCGTTTGGGGGCCGGGTGGTTTACGCAGCGTTGAAGGAGTTAGTGAGGTTGCAGGATATTTGGGATTCCTCGGGGTTGGACGTGGGTGGGGGTGAGGATAAGAATTTGGTCGATTGCAACGACGGGACGTCGTTCGTTCTGGCGAGAGAGCCGAGCAGCATCGTCAGCAACGTCGTGATTATGGGCACGCCTACGCACGTCAAGAGGGGCAAATGGAAGGAGATTAGAGAGGGAGTAGTGGCGGGGAGAATAGTGAACTGCCACAGCCACCACGACATCGTCTTGAAGTATTTGTTCCAGTACAGGAGGAAACTGGGGTCCGTGGCGCACGCTGGAGAAGTTGTAGGGAGCGGAGGCATAGGTGTAGAAGGTGTGGAGGATATAGACTGCGGAGCTTTAGGGTTGGTTGAGGAACACGAGGATTGGGGTAGGAATGTCAGGGAGATTATGAATGCAGTAGGGATGTTGGATTGATTAATATATATTTGGGTTTTTGATGCAGATTTTTTCGTCTCATGCTATTATTATTTTAGTTCCTTTGTTTCTTTTTGCTCGGGCCTTCTTCTTCTTCTTCTTCTTCTTCTTCTCCTTCCTCCGCTTGACTGGTGAGTTTGAGCCCTTGCTCATTCTCCTCGTTGTCCCCCCAAGCCTCTGCAGGCGCAGGCCTGGCCGGACCGAAATCGTCATCGGAATCGCTATCAGAATCATCTGTTTCAGAATCGCCCTCGTTGACGACAGGTTTGTCTTCGGGTTCGGGGTTGGCGGCTGTAAGGGTTTTGGGGGGGGTTTGGGGGCTGGAGTTAGAATGCGAGTACCGAAGGAAACATTTAAGGGACCTTAGTTCTCCTCACCTGCGTTCTTGGCGTCCTCCAATTCCTTCTTCTTCCTCCTCTCCTCCCTCGCAATCTGTATCCCCGCCAACCTCTGCCCGTACTTGTTCCCGAATATGTTCCCGTTGACGACGTCCCCGCTAGCGCACCCCGTGCACCCCGTGTTGGGATCCTGAATCTCCCCCTTCTCCCTCCTCTCAGACTTGGGAACTCGGCAGATAGAAACTCCCCCGAACTTGTAGTTGGAAGGAGTTATGACGTAGTTGGAGCACAGCATCTCGTAGCCTCCCTTCTTCCACTTCGCTATAAGGGCGGCGTCTGCGATCTTCTGACGGATGCAGTAGTCGTACGTCTTCCTGTCTATCTTCTTGTGGAGGTAATACATGTCGTAAACGTATCTAGACCGCTGGTTGGTGATCTGGATTATCGGCCAGTTGGACTCGGATTTTCGGAGGCCCTCGTGGGACCGGTTCACCATCGTGCGGAGCTCGTTGGAGAGGGCGGTCAGGGTGGGTTGGAGGTAGGAGAAGCCGGGGGGGGGCTTTGGGCCACGATGGGACATATTTATTTATTATATTCCTTTCTGGCTGTAGGCTGTACTGTACTGTAGTGGTGGCTGGCTGTAGTAGCTAGTGGTGGCTATAGTGAAAATGAAAGGAAAGGATTGGGTTAGAAGAGAGGAACTGTAGCGGTGAGCGTTAGGGGCTCCCTGGTAGGGTCCCACTCTGCTGTGAGCGGATGCGGGATGCATTAAATGGTCATTAAATAGTAATTTTCTCCTTTTTACGACGACTTATCATAATCTTCACGTGGACAATATTAAAGCCTGTATCAGTTTCTATACCAGCGTCTCTATATCTGACCTTGTTACCTTATCGTAACGACTGTGAGTGTGCGAACAAAGTGAGTGGTCAACTTTCCAGCCATTAGACATTTATGCCCCATTTATCACTAGTGTATAGCCCGTTACGTCGCCATGGCACCGAAAGTACGTCAAATCATACCAACATTATAATCATGGCGTCGCATCGGCTTGATAGGCTACAGCGGCGGCTTTCAGGTTTAATAAATA
The DNA here is from genome assembly GCA_030267905.1 of Triparma verrucosa. Classification (NCBI taxonomy): domain Eukaryota; class Bolidophyceae; order Parmales; family Triparmaceae; genus Triparma; species Triparma verrucosa. Next base: position 4,029 of record BRXX01000066.1, on the reverse strand, counting down.
TGACTTGTCTGCCGTGGCGATGATTTCATCGAGGCAAGCCTCGTTGTAAGCCATAATAAAATCGTTTTAAAACATACTTTCGTACTTTTGATTAAATATTTCATAATATAAGCACATCAGCCGACCGTTTATTAAATAAAATGTGTTCATCGTTCTGTAAAATGTGTCAATAAATGAACCCACCATGTTGTCGGACAGAAGACCCTTGTATGCATGCATGTGCATGATGTTTTCTAGTGCAGAGTTTACTAGTGCTCTTAGTGCTCTTACTAACTACCCTTAACAACCTTTAACTACCTTTTATCCGCAGGAATTCACCAAATCCGAAGTCGAAAAGCACAACACCGAGGAGGACTGTTGGGTCTCAATGTCCGTCGACGAGGGCGGCCCCCACGTGTACGACATTTCTAAATACCTCGACGAGCACCCTGGAGGCGCAGAGGTCCTCCTGGACGTAGCCGGGATGGATGCCACTGACCAGTTCGAGGACATTGGACACTCGGGGGACGCGAGGAAGGAGCTGGCTAATTACAAGATCGGGACCTTGAAGCTCTCGGAGGAGGACATCAAGAAGATGCAGGTGAGAGAGAGAGAGAGAAGGGAGCGAGCACCGAGCGGTAGTGAGTGCCGAGGTCGCCAAGCGGCCGAGACCATGGTAACTAATCACATATTATGAATTATATACATATGTACACACTCGACCATGGTAACTACCTACACATTCCTAATTGAAAAAGTCTCACCCCAAAACGTTCACAGGCCGAGAAAGAAGCCAAGGAGCTGGCAGCTAAAAACGCGGGGAACATGGTCCCCATCATCGCTGTGATCGTCATTGCAGTCGCTGTGGGGTACTATGTCATGAACCAGTAAAACAAAAAACATCAACGCACACACACACACACACACACGCGCAAGCGACAAACCTTTTTTTGGGAGAGGCGAGAGGGGGAAAGGAGGGGAAAGAGGAGGGAACAACGGAAGGGGTTGTTTGAAAGGACTGTAACTTTTTTTATCAGAATGAAGGGGAGGCAGGTTTTCTTCTCTTTTCTTTTGGTGTTCCTCTCCCCCCCGCTTTATTACGACATACGAATTTAAAGAAATTCTTTCCGCTGGAGAAGATAATGATAGGGTTTTCGTGATGAAATATTTGTTTTTCAAGGCACGCGAGATGTCCTCCTTTGCAAGGGCAGGAGAGGAGAGAGAAATCTCAGTCATCACAAAGTCGGTCAATATTTGAGCCATGAGCAGCCCGGCAAATCAGGGCAATCATCATGGCTTCAGACAAGCTCGCCCGCCGACGGGCTGTAAGTACCCCGCCTCCCTTCCCAATTACCGTTGCCTTGGTTACCCCGTATACGGCATTTAACCGCCGGATGAAAGTGGATCTTGAATTTTTAGTTCGCCGTTGCTTAGCCGGGAGGACCTCGTCAAATGTCCCCCCCTAACACCCAAATAATGGTTGGCTTATCTTATTTACACTGTTCGGTGAAAGTTTCTAACCCCCTCCTCCACCCTCCAAATTTCCCCCCGACGTCCGCCCTCGAAATTAACCAGCTCCGCCCTTACACTCTAGCCGTTCCCCTCCTCCTAATGCTGGGCATGCTAGCATACTCTCACTTGACCCCTTCCTCCCCCGTCAATACCCGCCGCTTAATGTCCGAGGACTGCCCAGCGATGGAAGCGTGGGAGGACGGATTCGCGGGGGCTGCGCTGCATGTTTTTGTCATGTTCTATATTTTCTGCTCGTTGGCCATTATATGTGATGATTACTTTTGCGAGAGTTTGGAGAAGATTAGTGATGGACTTGGTTTGAGGTGAGATTGGTGATTTTTAGGGGAGGGGTGACAATTTAAAAGTGGCTGACACGAAAAATCCGTTTTCTATTTCAACTCTTTTTAGCCCTGACGTTGCCGGTGCCACATTCATGGCTGCTGGTTCTTCCGCCCCCGAGTTGTTCGTCTCTTTCGCCGACAACGTCATCGCCACCGAGACGAAGTCCATCGGCGTAGGAACGATCATCGGAAGCGCCATCTTCAACATCCTCATCATCATTGCGTTGACGGCCGCGCTCGCTGGGCAGGTGAGAGAGAGAGGCTGACTGTTTGCATGTTTGGAAAGAAATAAAAACATATTTGGCGCTGCTAACACAAAAAGAATATGATTTATACGCCCCCCCCCCTTCTTCCTCACGCAGGACCTCAAGCTCGACTTCCGCCCCCTGGCTAGGGACTCCGTCTGGTACACCATCAGCATAGTGATCATGGTCATAGTCATCGCCGACGGAGAGGTTCACACCGGGGAGAGCGTCTGCCTCATCCTCGGCTACGTCGGCTACGTTACCTTCATGGTCTTCAACACGACCATCATGGGAAAGATGTGCCCCGCCAAGGAGGAGGACGACACTGAAGATGTGGAGCTTGGCACCCAGAGCAAGGCCAAGGGCATGTCGATGGACTTGGAGAGCATCGAGGTCGAGGGAGGTGGGCGACAGCAAGGAGTGGGCGACGGAAAGGAGGAGCGAAGCGACGAGCTACAAACAGCATATTGGAGTGCGACGGCGAACCCAAAAGCGACAATCTGGGAATGTGGTATCTAACCCAAACTTCATGCCCGCTGCTCGCTTCGCTTCGCTCGCTACCCCTCTCCTCACACTCGTCACAGCTTCCGCTCCGGCCCCCGCCCCCGCAGATGACAAGAAGGAAGAGACGACCGAAGAGGCAGGCGACGGCGATGATGACGACGAGGATCCGGGACCTTACTTCGAGTGCCTCACCTGGGCCTCTGTTGCCGAGGAGGGCTGGGACTCCAAGGCCTGGTTCATCTTCGCGTACCCTATCAACGTGGTCTTCCGCTTCACCGTCCCCGACTGCAACCACGAGAGGTTCTCCGGCCCCGCCGGGTACATCACGTGCTTCGTCATGTCCATCATCCACATCGCCGTCGCTTCTCACTTCTTGGTTGACTCAGCCACCAAGTTCGGATGCATCGTCCACATGCCTTTCGCCCTCATGGGTCTTACCATCGTCGCCGCCGGAACCTCCGTCCCCGACGCTATTAGTAGCGTAGTAGTCGCCAAGAACGGAGAAGGCGACATGGCGGTGAGCAACGCCATCGGATCCAACGTCTTCGACATTCTCCTCGGCCTCGGCCTCCCCTACTTGCTGAGCAACACCGTCAAGGGCGTCGTCCCGACTGTCTCCGTCGACGAGCTCATCCCCTCGGTCTGCATCCTCTACGGCATCCTCGCCGCAGTCATCGGAATCCTGTGGTACTCCAACTGGATGCTCAACCCCAAGGTCGGCATGTCGCTCTTTGGTTTGTACTTTGCTTACGTCATCTTCGCCTACATACATGGATTGTCCTAGAGAGAGTATTAGATTTTTAGAAAAAAGGAGAAGGAGAAGAAGAAGAAAGACAAAAATGCTTGGGTAGGGGGGTAGGGGGGTAGGGGGGGAAGGGGGGGGAAGAGAAAGGAGAGAGAGAGAGAGAGAAAGAGAGGTTTGAAAAGAAGGAAAAACGAGATATAGTCGAAGTACAAGGTCGAAGAGTCACCCTTTTGGAAAATTAAATTTTTATTGCATAATGTAAAAAATGTCAGGATTGCGGCGGGTGGGAAGAATGGATGAACGGTTCAGTCCGTTTCACAAAAGTCGTTTCACTTTTAACAACAAGAACAGCTTTCAGGTTATGACTAAGAATAAGAAATTGCTGGAAATTCTATAGTTGTGACATTTGTGACATTTGTAACAATTTGGTATTTCCCTGAGAACTAATTGGACATTTCAATGGGAAATAATTTAGGATTAGTATTAGGATTTGGAATATAACATTAGAATTAGGAATAGGATTAGGAATAGGATTAGAAATAAAGGGTTTTACAAAAAAAAAGTTTTTATAGGAAGTTCTAACATTTTCTGATATAATAACACCGTAATGGAATTTTAGCAATAATACCTGGTCTGTTAGGGTTAGGGTTAGGGTTAGGGTTAGGGTTAGGGTTAGGGTTAGGGTTAGGGTTAGGGTTAGGGT
>BRXX01000065.1:0-80148 GCA_030267905.1 Triparma verrucosa | reverse complement strand
CCCCCCCCCCCCCCCCCCCTCCCCGTCCTCCCCCCCCTATGCAAATAATCCTCAAACCCCCTCGGCATATCATAATTAAAAACCCTCCCAACCCCCACATTCAAACCTCTACTCCCTAAATCAGTACTAACAATAACCCTCCAATCGCCTTTAAACTTCTTACTCCTCCTACTAAACTCCACAGCCTTAACACCTCTCAACTGTAAATACCTCGTTAAACGATGACAACCTTCAACGCTATTACAAAAAACTATACTCCTTAAATCCCCTGATTCAACGAGATTATATAATACACTTGGTTTACATTTAGAATCTACTTTAGTGAATCGTACAATAACCTTTGAATTTAATTTACCGGAACCTTCAGTAGGTTCGGTCTCATCGAAACCGTCGAAATTAAATATTTTAGGACGATGTAAATTAAAACCACTTAAATTAACATCGAAACACGTAGCCGAACAGAATATTTTTCGGACTGTTTTTGAAAAACGGTTGTAACCGTATGTTTTCGATTGTGTACGTGATTCTTCTTTCCTAATACCGTCGTAGAATTTTTTTAAGGTTGGTTGGGTTAATATACGGTCGTATTCGTCTATTATTAGCCACTTTAAACAGGAGAGCCAGTTTACGGAGTTGAGATTTGAGAGAGATGACATTTTGGAGAAGAGGCCGGGGGAGGAGATTAGGATTTGGGGGGGGGTGGGGGGGGGGGAGTAAGGCGAAAGAGTGTAGGGGGGTTGAGTTATGCCTGGGTTTTTTTGGAAATACAGAGGAGGGGGGGGGGGCGAAAGGGAAAGCAAGCTGATGAGTTAGAAATAAAACAGGATTGGTTTGAAAATAAAAGATGAAAACAAAGTGAAGAAAACCTCACCTAATTTGACAGCCTGATGTTCAAACTGTTGCTCCGACAATATCATGCACTCTACGTTCCCCTTCTCCTTCTTGGCCGTGAAGTAATTAATGTCCTCGTAAACCTGCCTAGCCAACGACACGGTAGGTAGGATGATGACGCATTGAAGGGCTGGGGGTACGGGGTGTTTTAGGAGGGTGTTGAGGAGGGGGAGGGTGAAGGCTAGGGTTTTTCCAGAGCCGGTTGGGGAGGTCAGGATTAGGTCGCGGGGGTTGTGGGTGAAGGTGGGGGAGAGGAGGTGGGGGAGGAGAGCGGATTGAAGGGGGAGGAGGTTGGGGTAGCGAGATTGCAGGGGAGGGATGAGGGAAGGGTGGAGGAGATTATTTAGAGATGAAGAGGGAGTTGGAGGAGTTGGAGGAGTTTGAGGGACATCTACGGAGACATCTGCAGCATTAGCATTAGCGTCATCGACACAATCATTGTCGTCAACCTTGTCGTCAACCTTGGTACGCTTAGATGGACGAGCCTCCATGTTGTGCAGTCCAAGTGAGGGCCACTTGTATCGTCTCTACTTGTATCGTCTCCACTTGTATATGAACGGCACGAAGTGGCACGAAGTTACGTACAGTAGTTTTTGAATCTTTTGAAGGCACCCTTTTGTAATAGTTTGGCGTTGCTCACGAATGTTCAGCTCGGCGATATGATACAGTATATGATACAACTTATTGGACACAAGAGGCTTGTATGGAAGGATCGATGGAAGGAGGAGGACTCTTTGAATAGAAGGACTAAATTATTCTATTGTTTAAAGATCTGTTATACGATCGATAGATCTAGCTACGATATATTTGGGTTATATGTCTTTAAAGCGCTTTAAAAGCGCTTTAAAGGAGTCTTAAAAGAGTTGTCTGTGAAACTTTCACTCCATATGCCTGGAAAGCTGAGCTGAAAAGAAGCACTAATTATTATCACATAAGTCGTACATAATTCACGTTCTTGTGCAGCTGCTCACCCTTTGTTGCATCTTATAATTGTTTGTATATTTTGTCAGTGTACCGTACCGTATCGTATCTCTGAATCACACACAATATCCTCCCCACCCCATATCTGCACCTCCCTCGAGCACCTTAAAGCCCTCTCTCCTCTCTCTCCTCTCTCTCCTCTCTCTCCTCTCTCTCCTCCCTGATACTATTTAGCTGCTCTTTATTTAGCATATGAACGTAGCATACAGTCAGTTCAGTATATATATCACAGAAGCGTAATAAGTTTTGTACCTCTACACATAAACTGTACCTACGGACAACATATAACATGTCTTCATCAGAGCAACCTCCCCAACCTCCGTCCTCTATAAATCCAACCACAGGTTCCTCAAACTCAAATAAATCTAACGACCTAACCGTCGGCATAATAGGCGGTATGGGTCCCCAAGCCACAGTCTCCTTCCTCCAGCTCCTAATCTCCCTAACCCACGAGCTAACCTCCGCCCGAACCGACCAAGACCACGTAAAATACATCCTCGTAAACGACCCCACAATCCCAAACCGTCAGTCCGCCCTCCTCTCCTCCTCCCCCTCCTCCCTCGAAACCACCGGCCTCCACATCTCTCACGCGTGCGCCTTAATCCCCCCCTCCTGCGACTTCTGCATCTGCATCTGCAACACAGCCCACGCTTTCTACCCATACTTCACCCGTCCCCTCTCCCTCCACCGCACGCCTTTCTTGAGTCTTATAACCGTTACGAGTCGACGTGTGATTGAGTTAAGTGACGAAACAACAAAAGTCGCTATATTAGCAGCTACGGGCTGTGTTAAATCAGGATTATACCAAAACGAATTAAGTAGACTAGGCGGTAGACCCCCATACATTCTCCCCGGTTCTTTACAGGAGACGGCTATGCTGAGTATAAATCAGACGAAGGCTGGGGAGATCGATGAGGCTTGTAGGACTTTGGGGCCGCTTTTGAGGTTCTTGAGGGAGGAGGAGGAGGTGGAGATGGTTGTTTTGGGGTGTACGGAGTTCCCGGTTATTGTGGAAAGTTTGGGGGAGGATGTACCGGAAGGTGAGGGAGGAAGGAAAGCATGTCATATTGCTTTTTCTAACGATTTTGAACCACAGGTATTAGGTTTGTTGATAGTACTATGGTCATGGCCGAAATGACTGTTAAATTGTGTAAGGGTTTGATCAAGTTGGAGGATGTTATGGAATAGAAACGGGCGAACCGCCAACCGAAAAGTGGGGGGGGGGGGGGATTAACAGGGAAGGGGGGGAGGGGGGGAGGGAAGAGAGAGGGGGGGGGAGGAGGAGGTTTAAAAAGAAAGCAAACATGTCTAACGAGATTAAAAATTTCCCCCTGTCACGATGGTGCGACTGACGACAACAAAAACAACAAAACAAAACATTTAAATCACAACACACAACATTCTATCAAACGTAAAAGGAATTTCCGTCCCCACCCTACCCCCCTACCCCTCAACCCTAAAATGTTCCTCACGCTCCCTCCTCCCCAACCGGAGCCGGTTCAACCTTTGCCGTCCCTCCCCCCACATTCGCCACGCTCAAATCCCCCAAATTTGCCACCTCCGCGATCTGGTGCAGGCTCGACTTCCTCCCCCTGCTGCTCGCCCTCCTTGACCTTTCTTCTGAGGCCCTTTCTTCTTTGGTGGAACGTTCTTGCGTCGCGCCCGTAGCTCTCGAGCGCAAACCTAACATTGAACCCTTACGTTTAGGCATGTGAGACGAGACGGACTCGCCGGCCTCTAAAATTGAACCCCTCTGGAGGAGGGCGTCGATGGGGGCGTCTTGGGTTTCTTCGACGGTCATTTCTTTTATGCCTTTGTCGATTATGGAACGCTCGTCCTTGGCGGAGCCAGTCTCTACGGTCGACTCCACGGCGGAAGACTTAGAGGAGATGGCTGAAGAGGCGTTCGAAGACGCAGTGGAGGACTTGACGCCTAGGAACTTCTTCGCGTTCATCTGGATCTGGATTTTGGAGACGCCGAGCTTCTTGCGGACGCCTTCCATTCGAACTTGGATCTCCTTGCGGCGGCAGGCGTCGGAGCCCTCTTCGAAGTCGGTCTTCTTGACCAAGTACCAGCCGACCAGACTCATGAACAAAAGGTAGAGGAAAGCGTAGCGCATGGATCCGGTGGCTTGGTAGAGCCGGCCGCAGATCAGCGGTCCCATCCACGATGATCCCTTGTCGGAGATCTCGTAGATTCCAAAGAACTCGGACTCCTGGCCGGGGGGGACGACGTCGGTGTACGCCACTCGGGTGTAGGACTGGATGGGGCCGAGGACGAAGCCGTAGACGAAAATCAGGCCGTAGAGCTCCCCCTTGGAAACGAGGGTTTCGATGCCAATGCCATGCATGCCTAATATGCCGATGACGCCGTAGCCGACCATGACCGCGATGATGCCGAGCAAGATCAGGATCATGGTCTTGGTGCTGTAGTGGTTGCGGATCTGGAACCAACGGAAGAAGACGATGCCGATTGCAGCGCAGATGGGGGCGATAAATGCCAGAAGCGCGACCTCCGTCGTGGTCATGTTAACCTCCTCGACTGCGTACAGCAGCCCGACGGACGCGATGGTGGAGTAGGCGTCCGAGTACAGGAAGTAGGCGATCAAGAACCTCATGGTCTCGGGGATGTGGGGGAGGCACCTCATACTTGCGAGCAGCCTCTTAAAGCTGAACGTCAGGTAGAAAGTGCAGCTCGCGTTGGGCAGGGGGGGGCCGGGCCTCTTCTCCAGGTTAGGGATCATGGGGAGCGAGAAAACGAACCACCACAGGCCCGTCAAGAAGATGCTCAGCCTGATGCCGAACCACGTGGGCTCCATCGAGATGATGACCATCGTGATGATGACCATGACGGCGCCGGAGATGTACCCGTAGAGGCAACCGTTGGCGGAGATGGCGTCCATCAGATCGGAGTAACATTCCAGGAGCTCTTTCAGGGCCGCTCCGATCTTCATGGCGCCGCCGGCCTTCTGGGCCTTGAACTCGGTCATCTTGTCAACGAAGGTGGGGTGACTCTTGGTGATGAAGGGCAGGTATGCGTTGTACATGACAATGCTGGCGCCAAAAAGTACGTTCGAGATGATGAAGACCAATCCAGCAATCAGGTACTGGTCCCCTTCAGTGTAGAGAAAGTTCGACATGCAGGAAATGGATCCTCCGATACCAGTTTGCATCAGAATCATCTTACGGTAGGGTCCGAAATCTCCAAGGCCGGAGAAAGTGATGAAGAAGAAGGCCTGGAACAGCACGGAGAGGAAGATCAAGTCCAGCACGTACGTGACCGGGAGGCTCTCCATGCCCAAGAACGACACCGGGAAGGGGCAAAAGGGCATTTTGACGTTGGAGACAGTGAAGCTCATGACTTTGACCGAGTCGACTAAGATGCTAATGGTAGCGGCCCCGACTGCGAAGGGCACGGGTTTGATGGCCATGGTGTACCCTCCGCCTTCTTTCTCCGAGAATGTGATATCCTCGACTTTGATGTTGAACTCGTTGGAGCTCGTGAAGCTAACCTTGGTGTAGTCCACAGCCGCACTGCCGGAAGTCAAGGCAAGGTCAAATGAAATCGGACCAACGTAGTCGGTGCGGTCCTTCCCATCCACAATGTTGGTACCTTTGTCGCCTTTGAATTCTCCGTTAGCGTCCGCACCTTCCGCCGCAGCGTAGAAGGAAACGTTCCTCACGGGTACGAACTCGATGGCAGTGGGGTAGTCGCATTCAATGTAGGCGTCGTAAGCGGCATCGAAAGGGAGATGTTTCCTCCTATCCTCAGGGGCAGTCTTCCTCGTGTCGTAATACTCGTAGTCCCCGCATTCGTCCTCGGCGGCGCAGAAGGGCTCCTTCGCACGGATGTGAAGGGGCAGGTACTGCAACCCGTAGTAAGGGTTCCCACGTTCGAGGTAGTAAGGGGGAGAGATGTCAGTCTCCACGGACCAGAGCCCCGCCGCCTCGGCCGCCGCCCAGTTGTAGTGGCAAGTCGTCGTCTCGTTGAAGAAACCTTCCCAAGTGTCTCCGAGGACGTTGCCAAAAATGCTCACGACCTCCGGCCGGAAGTGCCTATGAGTTTCATCCAACGTGACTGTTCGTCGGAAAGTAATGTGCGTATGTGTTGTGAGTTGATGTTAGAGTAAAATAAGTAAAGAGCGCTCGTTCGCGTTCGGGGGGGAAGGGGGGGGGGGCTTCCCGAATCTCTCACCTGGCTCGTTGTAAGTGTAAGGGCAAGCCTTCATCTCTGCGAGTCCTAAAAGAAGGTAGGGCAGCCACATCACAACGGCGGCTGAGGAGAACACGGAATTTGCCCAGTCATAGAGATACCAACTATTAAGCTGCGGGAGAAAGTCCGTTGAATGACGGGGTGCACGGGAGTCAGCGTGTTTGCAAGAGAGGCAAGTTCGCCGGACACAAGGCAGGGTCTATAAAATCTCCTCACTCACCTCTGCTTTGGTAGTCGGGTTGGCCTCTTCGTGCCAGTCTTTCTCCCTGGTTTTCGCCCTTCTCTTCCCTTCGGCGCTTGAGGTCGTCGAGATGCTACTAATGGCAGAGCTCGGCATGGACGACTTAGGTACAGACGACTACACAGAATAAAGGGTAGTTGGGGGTGAAGCAAAGCAACGCGTTAGAATATAAAACAAAGATCGATCGGAGTTAGCTTAGTTGGTGTCGATTAGGAGGTTGTTCGTGAGCCGGGGAGCGACGGTGATCAAGATTATGCTTGTTTTCCTGCCGACACAACCCCAAAAACGGAGCGGCAGTTGAACATGTTATGCGAGTAATGCGACCGTAAAGGCGATTAAAATACGCCCAGCGGGCAGGTTGAGACTAAAGTAGGCTTACCATTTTGTTTGTAAGCTCCTGTCTGTCGTGTTGAAGGTGGTGGAGGTTTGACAAAGAATAAAGAGGGGTTGAGAGAAAAGAAGGCAAAACTGCTGACAAGTGCCTGAATCAATCATTTCATTCACGGGAGGTTTTTTGGGGGAAAAAAATATTTGAACGTTTCCTTGTGACGGGTAATTTACGGGGACATATCCATAAGTGTTTTAAAACTTGTTAGAAACTTCCCTGCCTACGAATCACTGTAGGGCAGGTCGTAGGAAGGGAAAAGAGCAATGAGTCTACTTGTGTTCGATCCCGAACGGGGTGAAAATGCAACTCCGATGACTTATTATGGCAGCGAAGATGACGATGTGAGTATTGCAAATGCTACGGAGGTAGATGGGGATGATGATGAGAGTGTTGTTGCAGGCGGAGGTGCTGGAGGAGGTTTGGTGAGGGATAAATCGGGCAGGATTATCAGGACGTGCGGGATAGCTGGGTGTCAATACAAGACTGCTGAAAGGATTTCTATGAAGTACCACAAGGCCGCGAAGCATGGGATCGATGTGATCTGGATTTCTTGCGATCAAGGCGAGTGCAACTACAAGGCAAAGGCAGCAAGCAACTTCAAACAACACAAACAGATGGTTCATGATATTGACGTTCGTTGGCACCACTGCGATCAAGACTGTGACTACAAGGCAAAGGCAGCATGCAACCTCAAACAACACAAAGCAGATGTTCATGATATTGATGCTAGATGGCACCACAGTGATCGAGACGGGTGCGACTACAAGGCAAAGACAGCAGGCACCCTCAAAAAACACAAACAGATGATTCATGATATTGACGTTCAATGGCACTGCTGCGATCAAGACGGGTGCGACTACAAGGCAAAGAAAGCAAGCAACCTCAAAAAACACAAAGCTTGTGTTCATGATATTGACGTTCGATGGCACCACTGCAATCAAGACGGGTGCGCCTATAAAGCTAAGGAAGCAGGCAGCATCAAACGACACAAATCAGATTTTCATGATATTGACGTTCGATGGCACCATTGTGATCAAGACGGGTGCGAATACAAGGCAAAGCAAGCAGGCAGCGTCAAACTACACAAATCAAATGTTCATGATATTGACGTCCGATGGTACCACTGCTCACAAGACGGATGCGACTACAAGGCAAAGCAAGCAAGCAGCCTAAAAATACACAAACAGTTCGTTCATGATATTGACGTTCGATGGCACCACTGCGATCATGATGGCTGCGAATACAAGGCAAAGCTAGCAGGCCAACTAAAATCACATAAACGAAATAATCACAACAATATAACCTAAACTATCTGCATGGAATACGACTACAAGACTAAGTATTGAACTGCAACCTAAAAGCTTATACAAAAACATTAAATAACAATCCTGATTTTAAAAATAATAAACATTCTCTTAAAAAAGCGTGCATTCTCCATGTCATTACATGTGTGTGTGTTTTTCTTACGTCATTCTCTCTTAGCATCCTATTCTTATCACCTCCCTCCCTTCATGATTTCCTCTCGTCAAAATCCACCGTAATTCTGTTGATAATTCTGTTGAAACTTCCCTTCCCCTTGTCCGACACCTTGTCCTCCCCCTCCTCCCCCTCCAAACCCCATCTGCATCCCCGGTCCAGCCGGAGAATTAAACGGCATCCTACCCCTCCCTTGACCTTGTTGAGACTGTTGTCCCCCATAACCTCCTTGTTGAGGATAACCTCCTCCTCCACTAGGAACGTTATTAACGTAAGAGCCCTGAACGTTACTACCGGAAGGTGTTATACCTCCGCCGAAACTGTTACCCCCGACGAAACCGTCACCGGAGAGAGACATGTTTATGCTAGAATTTTGCATCATTACGGGGGTGGGGGGGGGGGATTTTTTCGGAGATGATGCGAGCTGTTTTAGGGAAGGTTTAGGAACGCCTTAAAGGAGGAGCGATTGTTTTTATGTTAGTTTTAGTTTTTTGAACGATTTTTTTTTTCGAAAAACGCCAAACAGACGACCTTGACGTCTTGTCTTGACCCTGTCGCTTAAATTCTCACCTGTCCTAAAATTCCCAATCCCTCCATCTCCCATGACGTTATCGAACGGATTCCCTTTGTTCAAATCGTCGAGGTTCACCATCGTCTTCATAGCTTTGTCGACCTGAGAACCTTGGGGGGAGATGTGGGAGGGTTGTTGTTGTTGTTGTTGTTGGTAGGGGGGTTGGAAGAGGGGGGGGGCGGAGAGGGAGGAGCTAGAGCCGGACGTTTCGTAAGCGTTGCCGTTGTGAGGGCTGAGGACGGAGACCGGTTGCGCAGGGTTCGAGGTTACGATCTGGAGGTTGTGTTGGTTCGCGAAAGCCTGTTGATACTGCTGCTGGTGCTGCTGCTGCTGCTGCTGCTGCGTCTGCTGCGTCATCTGAGTCTGCGTATTCGTCTGCTGTCCGAAAGGATCCCACTGTCCACCCGTATCCTGAGGAGGAGCCGCAACGCCCATCTCCGCAACCCCCATCGTCAGCAGATCAAATTCAGGATTGGAATTAGATCTCGCACGAGCCACCCTCTCATGACCCTGTGTAGAGACTGTGGGATTTTGATGCTGATGATGGTGATCGAATGAATGGGATTTTTGCCTGTTGATGTGTTGTTCTGATTCTGCTAGAGACTCGCGGATTGCACGTTGAAGGTCAGCTTCTTCTTGGCTTGCGTTTTTAGGACGAACGACTGCAGGAGGAGAACGAGAAGGAGCGGAAGGAGAAAAATTAGGACGCTCGTTTACGGAAGTAACGAGCCCGCGAGAGCGAGGGCCGGCGTTAGGTGTCCCGAGCTCGTAAACTTTGGGCATGTCGAAGTAGCTCTGTCCGTCAACGTGGAGGTCGTATTGGCGCTCGCCGCCTCCGGCGGCGTTGGCGACGATCTTGTAGACGTGCTGGTTATCGCGGGACCAGGAGAACTCGAAGACACTCTGACGGCTCTCTGAAGAGTGAACTTCGACGTTGTCGAAGACTACGGACTTCTTCCCGGAGGTGAGGGACCAGACGAGGGACACCTCGTGCTCCTCGCCGCGGCAGTCGGTGCCGGTCTTGCCGGCCTCGAGGGAGGGGAGGGAGGGGTAGCCGAAACGCCAGCGGACGCGGCGCTTCGTTAGAGCTAGACGGCGGCCGGCGTTCACGGCAGTGTAGTCAACTTGGTAGGTTGGGTACTTTGGGAATGAGGGATGATGGGGGGTTGAGCGAGGAGGGGTAAGTATGGTATGAGCGAAGTTAGAGTTAGCGAGGTTTGGTTGTGTGGTATTTTAATCGATAAACCGACGCGTGAAGCTTGGGAGAACCAGTATCATACTCCTCCCGCCCTCGTCGATTTGCCTCTCTCCATTCTTCTGCCTCAACCGTTGTTATAACACCGTAAACCGCAAACGCTCTCACCTTCGATCCCCAACTCAACGAATTATGCAGTGACCTCGGACTAAATCCCGGACTACTCGCCATTACAGTCTGTTGTAAAGAGTGTAAAGAAGTGGAGGGGTTAGAGAGACGCATGCCGAAAAAAGGTTTCCGGTATCAAAAATCAGTGGCTATCTCATCTTATAAAACGGTGTACGTTTATATTACTTTAGGAAGTAAATAAGGTTGTATACAGTAACATTATAAGACAATTTTAGATAGCGCGACTCACGTATTTAGCGTGAAACTGTGTTTAGAGAAAAATAATTGATTTTTCTCAACTCCATTCCACTGGCTAGTTTATAAAGTAGCTTCAATGGAAATATACGGCAGAAGCGAAACGACGCTCAAGAGAATTGGGTTTCAAGTTCAGATGTGTGGAAGGAGAGTAAAGAATAGTAAACGACGGGTAAGTCATTTAGAAAGATATCAATTATCAATTACAAAAACGGGAGCGGCGAACAAAAGAATGACAATCATCCTCTTTTTCCTCTTCTTCTGACAACCCTTACGATACTTTGTTGTTGATGACATTGTTGTCTGTACTTGTTGTTGTCGTTAATTGCCTTCACATATACTTACACATGCCTTTGCTTCCCTTCATTATTATTATTATTATTATTATTATTAACATTTGTTATAACATTCGCTCGCCTCGCCTGTTGTTTGCCACAGATAACCTTCACATTCCTTCTCTGTACATCATCATCATCATCATCATCAACAACAACTCCTGTTAACGCAACTCCCCAAACTCTCTGTCTAACATGGTCAATCGACTCGAGAAAAAGCCTCCTAACCCTAAACTCAAACACAATACAACGTTACCCCAACGTATCCTCGTCATCAACCCGCTCAGAAAACTCATCCCTGATGAGCTCGTCCCTAAACACACCAAGCGACCCCTCAAACCCTCACAGATCCTCAACAAATCCCCCTCCCCCCCGTCCCCCTTCCCCCTCCCTAAACCCCTGCTACTCTCACTCAACCTACTCATGCACCTTCGGTCCATCCTTGTGCTACCGTTTAATCTGTCACGTCGGTCCTCCCGGTTACCGTTTACGTCAATATGACCTTTTCTATAACGATAAGTCGTTCTTCGATTATCCTTTACTACCTACATCCCCTTCTTCTCATCCGTTAACTAGTAGTTTACATAATTTAGGTTCCTTATCAAGTGATTTATCCTCAACGTCACCGACTAATACTAAATCATCGGACGATTTATCCCAGCAGACTTCTTCGTCGAAATTCAGTTTCCTCAGGACGCTGTTGAGGCAGAAAGCGAGTTCGATGACGAGTAGGAATAAATCTATTAAGGAGGAGATTGAGGAGAAGTATGTTAGTCCAGGAGTCGTTGAGAGGAGGGAGGTGGAGGGGTATGGAAGGAGAGGGGGAGCCCCCCGAGGGGGGGGGGCGGAGGGGAGGAGGAAGGACGGGGGGTGGATTGATCCGCTTGAGGAGGAGGTGAGGAAGAGGGGGGACGACGACAAGCGTTCGCATTATGAAACAACCTCACTAATAAAATGCCACCCCACCCCCCCGACCCCACACCATCACACACACACACGCTAGGTCAACCGATCCTGGAACCCCGACCCCCTCCGAACCCGTCTCTCAAACTCCTCCCTCGTCTCCGAAGGAATGGTCTCCCAGGCCATAACCATGGCCTTCCTCGAGCCCCGCGACATCCACCTCTCCACAACCCACTCCTCCGTCCTCCTCTCCACCTCCCCCTCCCCCCACCCCCAATACACCCGCCCCCCCTCCCCCTCCCGCATAGAAGCCACCTGCTACCACTCCACCATAACCTACGTAAAACGTTCCCGCTCCTCCCGCCAAACCTCCTCCAAAACAGGAGACTACTCTTACCTCCAATCAAAGCTTAATTACCTCGTTGCTTTAGTACGTCATTCTCTACTTACGCCTAGTGACGCTAGTCGTATAACTCATGGTATAGCTTGTTTGTTACCTTCTTTATCTTCTTGTGTTAAGGAACCTCCTGAATGTACGGTTTTAGTTACAGGGATGAGGAGGAAAGGGGGAGTGGAGAGTTTGGAGAAGGCGTTTGGAGAGTTCGGGAGGATTGGGGAGGTTAATGTTAGTGAAGGTGAGAAGAGGGGGGGGGTTTAATATAAAGGGGGAGGAAGAACGTAGGAAAGAAACTTAAACGTAAATTATAAAAATCTTCACTAACAACCCTTCTACAGGCTCGAAAGGTTTCGGTTTCGTCCGTTTCCGTTCCTCGATCTCCGTCTCCCGTACCCTCCGTCGTTACGTCCTAGACGAGATCCTCGTCGACGACGTCGCCGTCGTAGTTGAAATATTAGGTTCAGAAAAATATACTGAGAGGCAGGATAATTATGATAATGTTTATGAGAGTGAGGAGGAGGAAGGTAGTCCTGTTAGTTATTGTACTTCTCCGAGTTCTTCGAATGTTTCGACGCCTTTAGTTGTGGGGAAGAAAAAATCGAGTACGGAGAATTGGGTTAGGCCAACGGCTGTTACTGTAACTCGAAGTAAGGTTGTCATGCATTTAAGTAATTCGATGAGTAATGATTCTAGTGATGTTACGCCGAGGAATGAGGGGGAGGGTGGGGGGAAAGATTATCCGAGGTCGGCGCCTAGGATGTATCATGAGAATGCTTTGGAGATTGATTTAGCGAATGAGAGGGATGATGGAGGATACAGACCTCCGGATGATGGAGGATGGAAGGAGGAGGAGGATCGAGTAGGGGAAGGAGGATGGAAGGAGGAGGAGGATCTCGATGGGGAAGGAATTTTGAAAACACCGCTTAAGGATTCGACTTCGACGAATCATTCAACGCCGTATAAGGATTCTCATTATAGGAATATTCATCTATGAGAGATTAAAATGCGGGGGGGGTTAACGGGGGAGGTTAAAACAAGAAAAGAAGTTAGGGTTGTGGGAATATTCTCTCGTTGTTGTTGGTTTTTTTTTCTTGTGTTATTTCTGCGTTATCATATTATCACCTTTCCTTCCTTCCAAACACTCTTCTCTCATATTTCACCTTCATCAGGTTCACAACTCCCCGCCCCCCACCCATCATCGCATATCATAAGTTCCTCCATATCAGCATTACTCGTCCCCACCGTCTTTTTAACATTAAGCTTACTGTGGGATATCATAGGGTTATTACTTAAAAGGGAGTTAGGCATGGGGGTTAAGGGACGGCCTGAAATTTTGGATAAGTTACTGTCGTAGCTGCTGTTGTAGTCGCTGTTATTGGATTTGTAGGGGACCTTTTGTAAGGCTGCATTCTCGAAACTGTTGCTGTTGCCGGTACTGTAGTCACCGCTAGTCATGTCACCGCTTGTCCTGCCTTCGGGGATGGAGGAGTTTGAAGCGGAGTGAGCGTGGGAGCTGCCGCTGCCGACGCTGACCATGGTACGGCCGTCACCGCTGGAGGCGTTGCTAGGGTCGCGACGGTGCTTCTTGACGTTTACTCTGATTAGGCCGGGGAGTTGGGACGAGTTTATCGTGTTTATTGTTGACTGGTCCTGAGCGGTCGCGAACGACGCGGTATTGGTGTTGATTTGAGGCTCGGAAGCCCCGCGCTCCATCCGGACGTCGGATACGAGAGAGTTCGACAGTGACGCCCCCGTGATGACTGACGCGGCGGGATCGCGGAAGAGAGTATCGCTTGCCAAGCCCTTCACAACAATGGCGACGTCTTCAACTACGATCTCCTCCATTCGGAACTGCAACGAGCAAAGCTACGTGTTAGAAAAAAGCAGCAGTGGCGGTGAATAAAACGCCCCAATTCTTCTTACCTTCTCCAGCACCTTCTCCGCTGACCTGCCGCTGACGAACTCCACCAAAGCGAAACCCCTCTTGTTGCTAGCCACCGCGCAGCGCCTTATTTTACCGTAGGCTGAGAAGACTTCCTTGATCGAGGATTGGGTGCAGGTTTTTCTCAGCCCGGTGATTATGATCGAAGACTTGGGGAGAGGTTTGGAGAGGGGCAGGGAGAGATATGATGCGACTTTGTGGGCGGCGGAGGCGGCCGAGGTCGGAGAGGTTTGAGAGAGACGGACCAGGAGGACCAGACGGTTCAAACTAGCTTGTAGGTGCTGCCTTCTGTCGACCAATCTGAGAATAATTTGTTCGTTAGTTTTGTAACGTCACACGATCTTCAAAACAGCCAAAAATATCGCTCACCTCTCTCCGCCGCCCCTCTTGAACCACTCCTCCACACTCGCCAACTCGTTACAACTCAATTGACACTCCTCCACCACCTCTCCCCCCTCCGATGGCGCCAGAAATGCTCTGGTGACAGCCTCCGAGAAAACCAACCCCGCCACGTCCCCCCCTATCCTCTCCCCAACCCCGTCCCTCATAACCTCCAATTTTTTATCTTTATAATCGTCGAACTCGTCCCTCTCGCCGTCACTCTTCATCCCCGTAAAATTCGCAGGGCTACTATAAGCCCTCGTGTGGTGGTTAGGATCGGCGCTGCCGCTCATATCATCAGGGTCCTGAGCGTCGTTATTTTCACCCCGACCATTCCGACTCGTCAGCCAAGAAGATATAGGGTTGAAACCTCGAATTGCGCTCCTGTACTTATAGGCTAGGATACCTGAGAAGATAAGGGCTGCGCCTCCTACGACGACTCCGATTATCATGCCGGTATTGGAACTGCCGGTCTTTTCAGAGGGATAGATGTAGGCGGGAGCTCCGGTGGTCTCACCGAGATTTATGAGGCCTGAACCGACCATACCTTCGAGGAAAGTTTCGGCTTGTTTGTTGCCGTCGGCGGGGTTGTTGAGGTTTGTCTGGTAGGTAGCTAACTGGTTCGAGAGGTCAGTTACCGACGAAGCCGGCGAGGACAGTTCCACATTGTACTCCACCTCGATAGGCTCAGTGTTGGACGTCGTCCCCTGTAATTGTCTGCGATCGAGCATTTCGTCAACCCTGGTCAAGCCTAGGCCCGTCCTTAAAAACCTGTTCCGAAGGTTGCCGGGTTTTATTTTGGAGCTCACTTGGCAAGTTCGGACGTTCAAGTCCGCCATGCCGACGCCGACGAGCAGGGCAGATTTTGTAGCGTCGCAGAACGTCTTGTCGAAGGCGTCTCCTAACGGGGCGGAGGTCAGGACGGTGAGCCTGGTGTTTATGGTGTCGGAATCGAAGACGTTGGTGCCCACGGTCGTGGGAGAGTGGGTCGGGAATGAGGTAGGGGATGTGGTCGGGGATGGGGTCGGCTGCAATGTAGGATGAGAGGTGGGATGGGCAGAAGTGGGGGCGGAGGTGGGGGAAGACGTGGGAGAAGACGTCGTGGGAGAAAGCGTGGGAGAAAGCGAGGGAGAAGGCGTGGGAGAAGGCGTGGGAGAAGGCGTGGGAGCGTCCGACATCGTAGGACTCAACGTGGGGGGCGACGTTGGAGCATTCGTCATGGTGGGAGACGGACTTGGCGAATTGACATTTGCAGCGGAAGCTATTGTCGGGAGGGTTGCAGTAGAGGTGGTCGTCGGTTGCGGAGAAGTCGGGGCGGAGGGTGTGGGGGATGAAGACGTGAAGACGGACGGGAGGGTAAGCAGAAGGAGAATGAGGGAGAACCACATCGTAAGCGTAAGGCGGGGAATTGCAAGTGCTAAATTCCCTTTTATCGCTTTATTTCGCTCGTATTCAACGCCTGTTCACAGCGATTGTTGCTAGGTACGGTCAATTAAAGACTGCAGTACACCAAGCTAACAAGTATTGGTCAATTAGAGCGACCTTTGGCCTCCAAATACTAATGCTCAAAGCTACAAAAAATAAATCAAATTTTCACCTCTCTTGGAATTATAAAGATCATTAATATCATGGTAGGAGGTCGCCCTTCAGCTGCGATTATTGTCTATCGTGGGATGCCGTGTTATCTGCGACTTTATGCAAGCGAATTAGCGCACGGTCCGTCATATAAGGTTTTAAATCCACTATTTGTTCCTTTCATCTCTCCCTGCCGTCCGCTGCCCTCTCCACCCCATTATCTCACTCTAAAGCACGCCAATGGCACTAACACGCCATCAATAGCATCTTCTCTTGCTCTTCAGTCTTCTGCCGCTGTCATTGGGCTCAAACTTCCACGTTCTGAATGAGAATCCTTACTATGCAGCCCCGGAGGTGAGTAACAAACAGGCGACAGGCAGCAATTCAGGCAAACAAATACAATTCGTTGCCCAATCTCTACTAACACCGCCACACTTCGCTCTCGCCACAATTCGCTCTCCGTGCAGGTTACCCAAATCGCTCACCTTTCGGGAAGTCTACCTTCGACGAAGTTCGTCCTGGACATCTTTGCCGCCCCTCCCTCCTACTACCATTTAACAACCAGCACGATCCCTGCCTCAGCTGAGGTGATGGGAACGATTCCTGCGCCTAATCTCAAGTCAACCACTTGGCCTCAGATCACCCCCGAGGAGCTCATGAAGATTGAGGGGCCCGTCGTTTTGTTGGTGACGAACGATGAGCCGTTCGCCCGCAGTAAAGCTGCACAGCAGTCTCGTAAAGTTGCCAAGAGGAGGAGAAGGTGAGTCGAAAGTGTTAAAAGTCAATGTTGTTGTGGCGGCTACACGACGCAACCGTTCGATCGAATCTTAACTAACACATTGTCACATCTTGACAAAATCAATCACACAACACATCAAACCCACAACGATAACATCCACGCAGGCTGGACGAGGAAACCTCCTACGCCTACGGCGAAGAAGACACCTCAAACTCTTACAGCTACGGCAACAACCAAGAATCCTCCTACTCCGTCCCCTCCATCTTCATGATCCAATACTACAACGTCGTCGGTTTCACGTTCCTGCTCATGGCGTTCTGCACGTTCTACTGTTACTTGTTGATGGTGGACATGCCGATGATTGAGGATACGTTGCTTTTCGGGGACTTCACATCGCTTATGGGAGGCGCGAATACCAAATTTTAAGTAAGAATGTTGGGTGATTGAAGGTGGATAGTTAGGGGGGGGGGGGGGGATTGACAGGATTGGGTGCAGAGGAGGGAGCAGAGAGACGGGAGGGGGCTGTCGACACTCTACATGGGAGGCAATGTCAGCAGGGGGGACCGCATGCACTCAACAGAACAAAAAGCAACAACAAAAGAAAGAAAGAAATCAAACCATTTAGCAAACTAAAGCTCGCGTCTACCTTTTCACCACTCCCCAGTCCCGATTTTAAGACAGATAAACGACATGGCGCTTCCCGCCATCAATCCGCTACTTAAAAAGAAGATCATGACGGTCCCGGTAAGCTCTTGCTCGCTGGCGGGTACGAGCTGGGGCCCTAGCATCATGCTGTAGCTCGACGTCGATCCGTTAGATAGCGCGAAAAGGAGCATGATAAAGATGGGGAAAAAATCGTTGCTGAAGGGGTTGGGGAGCTGGGTACCCTTGACGTTGCACAGCAGGAATAGAGGGAAGAATACGAACCTCGCGAGGGACGCGATAACGGTACCCCGCTGCAAGCTCTTAACGCTGGGCACGAAGAATCCCGGAATAACCCTCCCCAAAAAATCGAACGTGTTGAAGATGAGGAAGGAGAAGGGGACGAAGAGGTCGTTGTGGAATCTAGCGCTACTTTCGCACTTGCTCTCGCTCTCGATCCTGCTGGTGATGGTCGGGAACAGCGCGAGGGTTACGGCGAACGACGTGAAAACCGCGAACGCCGGCGCCCTAATTGCCTTCAAGATATTCGCTACCTTCCCGTCGTCGGAGGACTGTTCCATGACGTTGTCGAGGAGGGGGTCCTCCAGTCCCTCTCCCTTCTCTCCCGACCCGCGGCGAGCCTTCTCCCTGTAATACGCCGTAATGGGGAGCCTGTCGAGCGTGGCGTAGCAGGCGACGCAGATCAGCAGCGTTATGACAGCGACGATGAAGTAGCTGAAGGCGGCCCAGTCTGTGGTGTACTCTTTGCAAGTCTACGACGATAGGGACGAAGCGAACGAGGAGCGACGCGACAACGTTAGAACAAAGAAGCAATGGTAGTGATATCGAAATCTAGATTGAAGCACAGTGTTATTGACATATTCCTTCTCACCTCCTCCTCGGGGTTTTGATCGTCGTCCCCTTGGCAGTCGTCGTCGTCGGGTGCGACGGCCAGGGTCGTGAATATGCTGCTCAGACTCACAATGACCCCCGCCAAACCCTGTCCAGACATGAGCGCCTGCGTGCATATCGGGGGGAATATTCCGGCGAGGCCAAACACGCCCCCCGACATCAAGGCGGTGCAGATTCCGACGACGGCGAGGGAGAGGCAGGTGAAGTAGAAGAGGAAGTCCTTGTTTATTATTGAGGAATCGGGTAGGAGCACGAGGATGGAGCAGAGGAGGAATACGAAGGTGTAGGTCAGGAGGGGGCCAGTGACCCTTGACCAGCCGTACTGTGTGTTGTGTGTTGGGGGTGGAGAGCGGGGGGGGTGAGATACTGTGAGATACTCGCTCGCTAGACAATCGGCAATTTCCTAATATAATTTATTGAATACTTGGAGCTGAAATAACCGGCTTCGATCTTCGATCAGAGATCAGAGAATCAGAATTCAATCCGGGGGATGTCGCACAACGTCGGCCCTCACCTTCACGCAGCAAACGAGCGCGACAACTTCGGTGAAATTGAAGACCACACTGAAGAATGCCAAGTAGTCGTCGGCCCTGGAACCGCCACAGAACCGGGTGGAGAAGTAGGCGGTGGCGTTTATGAAACAATTCCAAGGGAAGAGGGAACCGACGCCGAGCATGAAGAATATTGGGTAGATGAGGTGCTGCCCTGACGTGGACGGGTCAGGCAGCTGAGGGGAGGACATGGTGGAAGGTTGAAGTACCGTGTGCGCTCGCAGCTCTTGATATTGGGCGCAAATGTGCAGCCTAATTATTGATGGGGTAGAAGGAAGGTCGGACACACGGGACTGTTCCACTTTGTTTTGAATTGCAACGTCGACTTGGGAGAATGGTATACTGATTTCGGTATTTGAGGGTTCAGACGAGCGGTATGGTTTTCGAAGATACCAGTTCGAGCGAATTGGATCTCAAAAGTGATCAGCCTTGGGTCTGAAGCCCCAAAAGAAGAGGAAAACCAACCAATAGAGAGCAGACAAGCTGGCGAGCGAACCACTCATTATTTCATCGCCCAACAATACCATGGGCAACAAGAAAAGCGCGGGAGCGAAGGTGAGATCACAGCGACGAGCGCGATGCTCCTGTTTGGGCGACCTGAAACTTTCGTGCCCATCGACGGGTTATCTCCAAGCTATGAAAGTGTGGCGATTTTACTCCCCTCGGGTTTTTCGAGCGTGTCGGTTGTGTATTTCGGCCGTTTTGTGCCGTTACTTCCGTGATATTCTTCGAGATTAGCGCGGCGACGTCCAATCAAGTCAAAACTTTCCCTTCAGGCGAAGATCCGGTGACGAACTAGAACCCCATCAATGCCATCATTTGCATTGCTCCTCCTCCACCGCCATCACCGTCCTCGCCTTCCCTCGCCCCTCTCACCACTCCTCCTCCCCTCCCCCCAGTATGAGGAGCGAGGCGCCGACGGCCTTTCCGCTCGCAAGATGTCCTTCACCTCTGCTTCCATGGCCTTCGGAGCTTGGCCCGAGGCAGTGAAGATGTGCGAGCCCACCATCAACGCCACGCTGTTCTTTAAAACCTGTCCCTCCGTCGAGGGCCTGGTTCCGCTCGTGCAGGTCGTGGGAAGTTACGAGAGGTGCAGCGGAGTGCCCGAGGGCACCCCTGGCAAAGCTGACTGGCGCATCCGCTACGTCGACTTCAAGCCTGAGGACATGATCCGCACGATCAGCGTCAATTCCCCGGACGAAATTCACGGAACGATTGAGGGGCTGCTCCACGATTCGTGCCGCAATAAGGGGCTGCCCTGGTGGGAGATTGTGCGCATCGAGGGTCCCCCCAACACGGAGAGCGCCGTCGTGATCCGCATCGATCACGTCATCGGTGATGGTATTAGTTTGGTGAATTTGATGGAGCAAATCCTAGAGGACACGGAGGGCAAGAAGCTCGACAACATCATCCCCGCATCCATGGCCAACAAGTTCAAGAAGAAGAAGACCTTCGGCCAGCGCGTCTCTCAGTTCTTCCAATGCATCTACTACTTCTTCGTCGTCCTCGGCCTCCCCGCTGGCGCCTTCGACTCCAACACGGCCTTCCGCAAGAAGCTCGGTAAGAATATGGTGTACACTTGGAAGCGCAAGCTCGTGAAGTTCGAGACCATGCCCCTGGCCTACATCAAGCAGCTCAAGAGTGAGGGAGGAGTTTCGCTCAACGACGTTATGTTCTCATGCTTGGGAGGAGGTGAGTGAGACCGGCAGTCATTTTCCTTTCACCCTCGTTGTATTAGTTAACCCAACGCTCTTCTCCTCCCCCTTCCCACCACCACCACCCACACCAACAGCTCTGCGCAAGTACAACTTGTCGCAAGGCTGCGAAGTCACCGAGAAGAAGGGAAAGAAAACCCTCATGAGAGCGCTCATGCCCGTCGCATTCCCCAGGCCGGACGTCGACAAGAACGACAAGTCGGCCATTTTGAGGAATAAGTGGGTTTTCGTTAGCGGAGATTTCGGAGTGGGGTACGAGGATTGCATGGAGAGGCTGCACTTTGTCAACGGCAAGATGAACACCCTCAAAAATAGCCCCCTCGCCGGTGTTCAGCTCGCCGTCCAGGAGACTATCCCCCCCAAGCTTCCTGTCAACCTCGGTAGGCAGACCGTCTACGACACTTTCATCCGCCACTCTATTATCTTCAGCAACGTCCCTGGCCCGGAGAAACCCGTGAAGTTCGGAGGAGAGCAGGTCACGGAGACACAAATGTACTTCAACAACTTGGTCCCTCAGGTGGGCATTTTAAGTTACGACGGCAAGATCTTCATGAACATGAACATCGACACCGAGGCGATTCCGGGATCGGAGGCTCTGCCGCAGTACTTTGCTCAGGAGCTCGTCGAGTTGAGCACGAAGCTCGGCATCGAGGCGCCCCTCGAGATTATCAACAAGGCGAAGGAATGATCGGTGCAAAAAAGGTGAGGGAGGTAATGATCGTCAATCGCCATACCGCTACAACGCAATAATATACCCATACAATACATTATATCATATGCCAATAGAAGCGACCACCGTACCGGCTCTTACTAGGCCTTCGCCCGCCCTTGTGGCAACTAAATGGGTAGAAAGTTTTCCAATGAACCGAACAGCAAAACAACCGCGCAATCACGCTGTCAAAGCGTGGCTGCGTAGTCTCGACCGCATTTTAAAGGGAGAGCAGAGGACTTTATATAGTGTCCATTGCTCTTGGATATTCCTGCGGTGAAATCTTACTAACACACACAAAATGCAGGGGGGATGAAGCGGAAGGGAGAGACGCACAACAGTACATTGATAAAAATAGAGGAACACCACCAAGTAAAAATTAACTCAACCAATTTACGGTTTGAAACGACAAAAACGCTCAATCTATCCCCTCTTTTTCCACTTCTTCGTCCTCATCCTCATCCTCCACGTCGTCGTCGCTGTCATCGTCGTCTCCAGAAACAAAGAGCTCCGCCACAGGGTGATCTTGGCTTCCATCGTATTCTACACCCAGAGGAACTGGGAAAAGATTGCCATCCTCCTCGCCATCGCCATCACCATCGCCCTCGCTCTCGGCAGCGAGACCCTGGTTGAGTCGATCGGTAACATTATCCAGCTGCCCGGCTTCAAGGGCCTCCTTCATCTCCTTGGCAACCAGCTCATCCTCCTCCTGACTTCCTTGGAGGCAATTGACAATAGCCAAGTTCACTTCGTCCTGGTTCGGCTGCACCTCAAAGGTCGCGGCGACTTCGAAATCTGCGTCCTCGTCGGGGCTCGTGTCAACGAAGACGTGCCATGGTCGAGGGTACGACCTTATCACCATCGCCCTCGTCGTTCCTGGAACTACCCCAGAATTCTCCTGCTCCTCCGCAAAATCTACAAAGGCGGCGTCACTGGCCAAGTCCTCGAAATCAGACTCTTCGTCTAAACTGTTTACGGCGCTCGTACTCCCAGGCGTCTCCGGCAGCGCTTCCTCCCGCTCGCTGCTGGCCTCTAAGAACATGTCCTCGATTTCACTCTCGGTCATCTGCCCCGAGCGAAGCGAGGCGCAGAGGAAGGGGCGTTTGACGTTAGAAATGACGACGAGCCGATATGATATAAACATCCAGTGCACACGCCTTCTTACCTCCTTCCCTTCTTCCGCCCCCTCCGCCATTGCCAAATACTGGACGCTCAACAGCCTCAAGTGGTAGATTACTTCCCAGCTTCTGACGGGTTCTGGCATGTTCTTCATTCCGCTCATGTGGTAGTTTAGGAGCACCACGGGCTGTTCAATGGTGTCCTCCGGATTTTTCGGGCTCAGAATATCCAGCATCATTTGGAACTCTTCCTTGTCCTCCGGGCTAGGAGCCACCAGTATGATCAGAGCGTCAGGGTCTTCTAGGCTACCGAAATTCAGAGTTCCTAAAGCTACTACGTCTGGTGCGGCCAGGGCCGAAAGTTTGCGGTACTCTAGCAGCTGCGCTACAGTGGGAAACACAATCTTTACCCTATTTCGCTCGCTGTTCAGTCCCTCCAAGCCGGCGGCGACGGGTAAAATGCTCAGCTCCAAGAACTGCGCCAGGATCTCAGGGTTATTCGTGAGTTCCGCGTCCCTCACGTCGACCAGCATCCGCCTCTGTCCCCCCAACATTGCTGCGACGAGCGAAGCGAGTAAAGGAGCGAAGCGACGAGTTAAAATCAGGTAGAGGTGGTAGTGATTAGTGTGTGATCTCACCTGCTAGTATCGCCGCACCCGCTGAATCTGCAGCCTCGATGACGGACGAAGGGGCCACTCCAAATATTTCACTATCGTCGAAATATTCATACTCGTACAACATCGGTTTGTTCTCTCCAGACGGCAAGTCCGACAGCTCCATGTACTCCGTCTCGATCATGTCGTCCTCCTCATCCTCCTCACCGTTGCCACCGCGGCCAGGATTCCGCCCGGACTTAGAATTCGAACCGAGCCCGCTGTGGCAGGGGGAGGGGTCCGTTAGTGGTCTTAGTTGACGGGTTGCAGAATGGTTGCCTCCCGAGCTCCTTGAACTCCTTGAACTCCTCACCTTGCCCTCAAAATCTCTATTAGTTCATCAAAATTAGAGATGGTCGCGTACATCTCGTCGTTGTCACGCTTCAATTTTCTAATTTCTACCTGTTGCTTTGACGTCAGGGCCTCTAGCTGCTTGATCCGGTCGAATAGGGGGTCCAGCATTGGCTCGATGATCGGGGCTATATCAAGCGGGGGGGGAGAGGCGCTCGTAATGTTTCTTGCTTCATCGGGAACTTCCTCGGACTTTGTTTTCTTAGCGGGCAGGTAAAATACATTTCTTAGACGGGACTCGTGGTGTGGTGATGAGCGGTAGGTATGGCTGTGACTGCCGTGGTGGGGCCGTTCTGGCGGCGGAAGCAATGAAAACGAGACAACAATTTGGCCGAGGTTGCCAAGGAGGCAGATGAGGAGGAAGAGGCTATTCTTCATTTCTATCGTCCGTATCGTCTACTTAGGTTAGTCCACGGATAGATTAGGATCGAGATTGCCAAGTTGCGAACGTTTTTATTAGAATTTTGTACCAAGTGAAAATTCAATGATATTTTTGACTTGGTTTTTTTTGACCCGGTTTGATCTCCCCCATGATTATTTGTTGACCAAGTAAAGATTTTGTTAATTCCTAAACTCTCACACTTCCTTTTTCTATTTCTACACGTTTTATCCTTCTCACTCTTTTCCTGTTTCCCCGTATCGTATCATGTTGTCGTCATGCTCAAGCGCTCCCCTCGAGCTCCTTGATCCTCTCCTCCAACTTTGCGTTCTTTTCCTTCTCCGCGTTGAGGTTCCCGATCGCCTGGGACAGGCCCATCTTGAGTTGCGTCATGAGGGTCTGGATCATTTGTTCTGTTTCGGCGTTTTCCTGCTTCATCACGTCGATTTGATCCTCGTAGTGGTGTTTCACTAGGGCGATATCGCTGTTGAGTTTCGACTCGAGGTGTTCAATATCGAGTTCCTTTTCGTTGACTTGCTGCTTGAGGACCTCATTGTAAAAGTAGAGGACCTTGTATTCCTCTTTGTACTTCTCGGCGTCTTTTCGGAGGCGGGAGAAGAGCTCCGGCTGGTTGTCGATCTCGTTTAGGGTGACGGCGTCCATCGCCTGCTTCTTCTTCGTGGCCGCGACCTTCCTGTCTGATCTGCCCTCGCCCTCGTCGTCCGCGAGGGCCGAGGGAGAATCTAAGTCGGCGGAACTGATGGCTTCTGATTTGGAGGGGCTTGGGGGGGCGGGGTTGGAAAGGGGCATGGTTGGTATGGGAGTGTCGACGGGGGCCAGGGGCGCCGCGGTGGGGAGTGGGGTCTGGGGAGCGGGTGAGAGCTCCTCGAAAATTTGTAGGGTCTGGGGCGTTTGCGGGGTCTGGGGAGTTTGAGGAGTTTGAGGGGTTTGAGGGGCTTCAACTTCCTCCTCAAACGCTTGAGTCTCCTGCTCCTGCTGCTCTTCCTTTTCATTGACCTCCTCCTCCTCAACGTCAAGCTCTTCTACGACCGCGACCTCCTCCTTGAGCTCCTCCTTTGCCTCATTCGCCTCCTCCACCTCCTCCTCCTCCTCCTCCTCGACATCAACCTCCTCTACGCTCGTATTGAGAGCGGTGATAATATTGAAAACGTCCTCTCCGACCTCGTTCTTGTCAGTGTCGTTGTCGTTTGCCTCTTCGACTGCTTCAACTACAACCGTCTCCTCCTTCACTTCCCTCTTCTCCATCTCCTTCTTCTTCGGAATGTTCTTGGAGAGGGCGCGGAGGGCACTGAGGGAGTTGGACACAGGGTGGGAGACAGGGGTGGAGGAAACTGGGGCGGAGTGGTTGCGAGAGTGGGATTGGGAGAGGGCTTTGTTGGAGGAAAGTGACCTGGCGATGGGGGCCGAAGCGGGGCGGCTGAGGGACTTCTTTGGCGCCTCCTTTTTGCCGTTGGTTTGCCTGGCCGCCAGGGCGTTGAGCTCTCTCAGATTGCTCAAGCCTTTCACGGGCGCGACAGGTTTCTGAGCAGACACTTCAGTCTTGTTGCTCCTGGAAGCGGTTTTAGCCTGAATGCGTGAAGTAGCACGGGCGTACGCAAAGGCCGTCTTCGATGGGAGGCCGAGGCTGGCGTTGACGAGGCTGCATGTTTGCGAGGGTTAGACAGAGTGTTATGTTGTCGCTCGTCTACTCATTTATTTGTGTTATATAGCGCTCACCTTCCCGTCATTCCGCCCTGGGGAATGGGAGTCTTGGGCCTGGGTTTGGTCAGAGGTGCCATCTTCTTCGGCGTCTTCGCCTTTTCTTTGTTTGGCTCCTCATTCTCTTGGCCTTTGGATTTCCTCCAAGCGGCGAGCTGAAGATTGGCGTCCAGTATTAGAATTGCAAAACGATGATAGCGGCTGTTGGTATCTAGACTGAATTACTAGCGCAGCTGATTGAGGAACAGGGTCGATCGATGATCAGAACCAGTGCATTCTCAGCTTGTCACTTCGCTCCTCGCAGCCTCTCACCTTTTTCTCCATGCTCCAGCAAGTCGAGGACGACGTTAGAGAGGATGTCGAGAACGAAGTCGGCGTGTTCATGATGGAAAAGGCCTGCAGAGGGTTCAGATCAGGCGGAAGGTCCGATTGATTAGGGTTAGAGGTGGGTGAAATCGTTTTGGGACATCGTTTACCGACGGTGCGATGTGATTTGTGAATTTTTCAATAGAGGATGAGAATTTGTTAATTATATTTGGTGACTGGACCTTTTGGTGTAATTTCGATCCGACTGGTAGCCAATAAATTCCGTAATCTTACTCGAAATAAATATTTTTGATTGAAATATAACAGCTATTTGTTCCCCAAACCAATTCTAATGTGTTTACCATGATGCTCTGTCAAAACGCGCTTGGCTGCGTTCTAATAATTTTTGCCTGGCGTGTCTTGCCATTAACCCGGGGTGCCAAACCCCTCACGATCAACGTCACCGCCGTCAATGTTTTCAACAGCCTGTCTCCGAATGCTCCTCTGAATGCAACCTCTACTCATGGGCTAATCGTTGATTTCTCGGCCCCGCCCTCGTGTTCGAATGTCTGCGTGTTGGTAGACGACGATGGTGTTACTGGTTGTATGAGTTACGAGGCCACCGTGGTTGAAGGGGGCGATGTAAGTCGTGTGACAGTTCAGTACGAGGACAAGAACAAGGAGGAGGTGAGGGTGAAGTGGAGTGAGAGGGAGAGGATTATTCCACGTTATGAATGTTAACCACATTTTTACGATCGCAGAGCTACGATCCCTCGTATGTCACTGTCGTTTGTGGCAGCAGCACCGGTGGAGATTTCACAGGGGGGGGGGGGAACCTGGAGGCAACGAGCAGGCCAACACCTGTCATCACTCACTCCGACCGTCTGACGATGGTCCTTACCCTGACGCTCAAGGACTTTTCCCGGGCAACTCTGCTCCTAACGACATTGAATAAATTCACCCACAGTACTCCATTCTCCGAGCTTATTGTCGTAGTTCCCAACAGCCAGCAGAGCATTTTTGAGGTAATTTTGTTCTCTTTGCCTTACTCGAAGTTTCGTATTAGAATTGTCGGGGAGGAAGAATTGTTTGGCAACTTTAGCCACGGCTGGAACAAGTACGCGCTGCAAATGGCAATCAAGCTGAAAGTTTCCAAACTGGTCAACACCGAATTCTACCTGACCTTGGACGCGGACGTTCTGGTCGCTAGCAACTTGGCGGTGTCGGATTTTGTCGATAACGACCGTAAGGGAAACTACGTGAGGGAGGCGAGAAACGTGCACCCAAGATGGTGGGAGGGTTCGCAGCAGATGTTGCAAATTGACGATGATTCTAGTGTTGACGACGTTGGCTGTGGGTTCGGCGTGACCCCGGCTGTGATGTCTACCGCAGGTTCTATGCTCGTTCTCGGGCGATTGAAGGGTTTATACTCGTTCCAGCCCTACGATGAGGTGAGTGAGTGTGACTAGCGTAGCGTAGTGAGTGCGACGAGCGTAGCGATTAGCGTAGGGAATCGCATGGAGTTTGGAGTTCACGGGTTAGAATTGCGTAGCCGTGATAAAGGTATAAAGTTCTAGACTCACCTGTGAGCTAACAACATTTCGTGCAGTACTGGCTTTCGAACTTCGATGCGCTTTGGTGGTCAGAATACACAATGTACCGGCTGACCCTGGATTACTTTGGCGTTTTTGACCACCTTCACAGTGCTTTCGAGCACGTCAACTTGTCTTGCTTCAATGTTTGGTGGGAAGGGGATTTGCCTTGGGACCCTGAACCGTTATTTGGGAAGGTAAGTGGAGAATATAGAGAGGAGAGTGGAGAGTGGAAGGAGAGAGATTGGGGAAGATGTTGGAACTCACAAAAGTTGCAACTTGATTTTTAGGTTTGTGACAACGAGAAACAAGATGGGAAGTGCCTCTTCACTGTTTTACAGTCCACTTCTGGAATAGAACCGAGTGACATTGCGAAGCAGCTTTTCGATTATAAGGTCATATAAGTAATGATGCATGATAATTTGATATTTAGTGATAAGATTAATTATAATTTGGATTTTATATTATTGATATATATCGACGCCAATTTTCGCTTCTGGATCTTGCCGGCGCTGTTCTTCGGAAGAGTCTCAGCAACAAAAATCCGCTTCGGTTTCTTGTGCCTTGCAAGGCCCCACGCTTTCCAGCCTTCGTTGATTCGATTGGAGATAATGGAGGGATTCGGTATTTGACCTTTTGCCGACCTCGTCACAACGACAATCGCCACTACCTCTCCCCACTTCTCGTCAGGGTAGGGGAAGACGGCACACTCTGAGACGAAATTTTGGAGCTACGAACAGTAACGAGCAAAACAAGCCGAGGAGCGAAGTGAAGAATTAGAATAATGTAGCTGTGATTACGAGTGCATAACAATAACTGTAACAAACTGTGTCTTTCCTCCTCTTTTTCTCACCTTCTCTGAAATAACATTTTCGACCTCAGCTGATAAAATCGTTTCGGCGCCACTTCGGACGACATCGGAGACTCGACCGCAGAAATAAAGATTATTATTAGAGTCCAAGTAACCGAGATCGTTCGTCATGAAGAAATCAAGGGGGTTGTGGTCTGGAAACGAAACATAGCCATCCATGACGTGGGGACCCCGCGTCCCTATCACGCCGATTGTATTCAGGGGCAGCGGGGTTTTGGGGTTGCTCTTTCGAGAGGTGGGGAAAATATTTATTTCGAGAGATCTGTGGAAAGGTCTGCCAACGATTTTTCCGCCAAGGTGCTGCGAGGGCCCAGAGGCGGGGGCCGATAGGGTTTGATCACTCAACTCGATAAATGTTATCGAACTGGCGCATTCTGTGCAGGCGTAGGTCTGGACAATTTTGCTGTTGGCGAAATTCTGCTTCGCCTTCTTGAACTGGCCGGGGGTGAGGTGAGACCCCCCGGTGAGAACCAGGTCTATATTAGGGTATTTGAGGTTTGATGAAATTGAATGCAGCAGCGCGGGGATGGTGACAATGCTGTTCACGGACGGATACTTTTTTAGGTTGATTGATAGAGAGCTCTGTGGGAGCGGGTACGTCACGGCGCCCTTGGCCATTAGGACGCCGAGGAGAGTGGAAATACCCGCTACATGGTAGAGGGGAAGAGAAAGCAAGAGGTTGGTGTTGGCGTTGTAGGAGACTGGAGGGGTCGTTTTCGCATACGCCTGGTAGATGACTGATTTGGAGGAGAGCCGCACGCCTTTCGAGGCCGAGATTGTGCCAGACGTGAAAAGGATGAAGAGGGGCGGGGAGAGTTCGGCTTGTAATTGGGGTTGCTTCTGTGTCTGTGATGGAGGAAGGTTGACGATAGTTTCTGCATAACCCTTCAGGGTTTCTAGGAAGGCAGCAGCGTTTGTGACGGGGCGGGGCGGGGTGGGCAACGGAGAACACTCTACGAAGGCGGAAAGGGTAGGTATGCGGCCCTCGTCCTCCACGTAGAGCAGATGAGGAGGAGGGAAGGAAGACGTCGCCAGAGTACGCTTGATCTCCTGAACCGTCCACCGCCCATGCAGCAGAACTGTGGAAACACGATCAAGAGGCGTTGAAGAGGAGTGACTCTCGATCGTTTGGAGGATAAATTGCGCTGCTTCGAGGGTGGCATGAGGCTTCAACAGGACGAAGTTTTGCTGACGCGCTGAGGCCATTTTGAGAACCTATATCTCCCTAACGGAGCGTTCAGGTGCAAGGTGAATAAGAGGGTGGTCTTAGTTATAATTTTCAGCAAAGACAAGAAGCAGTCGACGTTCGTAGTGGCAACAAACAAATTCTATTTTTCCCAGAGAAATTTATCTCAAGACTGAGGCATTTTGGTGGTCAATTTTGTTCATATTGCTAATCTTAAGACCTCTCAACGAATTTTTAATGTTTAATTTTTTTCAAGAAAAGCCCATATTGCCAAACATCAGACAAAGGATTTTCATGATTAAAGTATCTAAATAAAATACTAATGGCATATTTAGAAAACTGAGTATATTAATCATCTATGAGAACAGATTTAGGTCAAATTGGAAATTATTTTGATCATTTTTATTAAACGATTTCAAAGCATTTTTTTGTCTTCATGATTGTCAAATTATTCCTCTTAGAGGTCTTAAAGTGAATAATATGACCAAAATTGGAAAGTCCTAGTTATCTTTGGAACAAACAAAAAATGGTTAAAAAATGACGTTAAATCCATGTTACGATGGAACAAAAGCCGCAGTCGTCCTCTCGTCGAACCTGGGTATTGCTCCCCGACCGTCGCAACGTCATAGTGTCAAAATTTGGCAGTGAAAACGACATTTTCTTCAACTTCACATTACAGTTTTGAACTTGGAATCTTCCGCCAGTAGGGTGGCCGCTTGGCCAGGAAAGCCTCGCGGCCCTCTTTCGCCTCCTCGGTCAGATAGTAAAGCCTCGTTGCGTTCCCGGCTAGCTGCATCATCCCTGCTGCCCCGTCCTCGTCTGCGTTCAGGGCCGCTTTCAGACATGCCAGTGCTGATGGGCTGTTTCCCATCATTCTCCTCGCCCACTTGATCGCCTCGTAGTCTACGCCCCATTGTCCGCCGTCCCGCACCACCTTGTTGACCAGTCCCATATCCGCCGCCTCCTCAGCGTTGTAGAACTTCGCCAGGAACCACAGTTCTCTGGCCTTCTTCTGGCCGACCAGCCTAGCCATCCTGCTGCACCCGTACCCTGCGTCGAAGCTGCCCATTCTCGGCCCTGTTTGACCGAAAACGGCGGTGCTATCGCACAGCGTGATGTCGCAGACCATGTGTAATATATGCCCCCCTTCACGTCACGTCACAATACTTTGAGTTAGACCACACCAATGCAAAACCCACTCACTCACTCACCTCCCACCGCGTAACCCTTCACGACGGCCATGATGGGCTTGGGGCACCGCTTCATCTGAACGTGCAGATCCAACACCTTCAACCTCGGAGGCACCTCCGTCTGCTCATGCTGATACCCTCCGTCCCCCCTAACGCTCTGATCTCCCCCCGCGCAAAAGTCCTTCCCCTTCCCCTGCAGCACGATGCAACCGATCTCCGGGTCGTCCTCCGCAAGGCGGAAGGCCTTAATAAGGTCCTCGACGGTCTCGGGACGGAACGCGTTCTTCCGTAGAGGCCTGTCGATGCTTATCCTGCAGATACCGAACTCGGCTGAGGAAGGCTTGTAGAGATCCATCAGCACGTCGGTTAGCTTGACGTGGGGAGGCAGAGGGTAGGGGACGTAGGGGGGAGCGGAGGATGAGAACTGGCCGGGGACCGGGGGAATTAGGTCGAAGCCGTCACGGGAGGCACTGCCAGACGCAGATCGACCATCGAACATGCCGTGGAATGAAGGTGGCGGAGGAGGGATCGACATGGCGGAGTATTGATGAGATCGAGCGTCTTTTTGGTTCTCTAGCGTATGTACGATCGATCAATGAGTGACGTGTGGCTCTCTTGCAGAGGTTCTGATATGCCATCAACTTTAGGCAACTTTTTTCAGGAGCATTGGCATTGCCATTTTGTGCTACTACACGCGTTCATCCATCGTTGATATTCCATTCTGTTCTATTACTTCTCTGCTGCTACAGTGCTCTGCTCTATTCTTTTCTAAAAGCTATTCTGCAAGCCGTGGTTAGTTTCCCTTTCTCTCCAAATCGAGGAACAACATCGGTCGGACTGCTGGCGGCATGAAGAAGATGATACAATTATGCATGCACGCATGGCTATTATTATGGCCTTCCATCATACTTAAGTGTCTAATACTGACAGCTCATTTTTATCACTTCAATGCATTCCTACATCATCCGTTAACATTAAATAGAGGATTAAATAGAAGATTAAATAATAGAAACATGGAGCCATCACCGCTAGACTTATCACTCTACTCTGCATCAATTGATGGTGCTGTTGGTGGTGCCGTTGATTTGGATGCTACCTCTGATGCTACTTCTGATGATACCTCTGATAATACCTCTAAACTACTAGTCAATTCACCCGACAACTGCCCCCCCTCCTCCTCCTGCTCTGCTCCCCCTCCTCATCATCACTTCTCAGCATCATCAATATTCACCTCTGCCACCCTAAACCCTTCCTCCCTTTTCCTTCAACAAAATGCCGACCCTCCCCAACTCCAACTCCAACCCCAACCTCTCTACTCCGCCCTGTCTCTCCTTGAAGAAACCCTTCAACAGCTCCTCAACCCTCTGGCTCCCCTCCCGCCCTCCCTCCTCTCGGCAATAAACAACCCTACTTCCACCGGCCACGTCCTCCGCCTGACGGTTCCCATCCACCCTCATTTTGACCCTTTCCTCTGGCTGTCCTCCCAGAAGAATCCCACCGCCGCCTTCTCGACGATGTCGCAAGACTTGACCATAGCCGCCTGCGGCTCGACGTCGACGCTCACAGGCCCCGCAGACCTGCCGCTAGAATCTCTTGAGAAGTTCAATCTTCTTCCTGAAGGGGCGGCGTACGTGGGAGGAAGGTGAGAGCAATTTCACACCCAACTCCAACCTAAAAAACATCACCCCTAATCCCCCCTAACCCCCCTACACTCTTAGCCGCTTCGACGCCAACAACACGCGCAGAGACGAATCGTGGTCCAGCTTCGGAGGACACTACTACGTCCTCCCCGCCGTGGAACTCAAGCACTCCAAAGCTTCCGAAACCTCCGAGAAAATGGAGCTCGCCGTAAACATGCACTGGGACAGCGAGAAGAGCGCAGCTAAATCAATCAGCGACGTCCTCGAAGTGCTAAGGCAGTGCACATCGGAAGTTCAGGACCCCTCGCCGAGCCTCAGGAATATTCCCGCAATTGTCAGTAAAGAAAAGGGAGAGTTCAGGTGAGGCACGAGAAAACTGGCGGGGATCCAGTAACACCCCACCCCATCCCACATGAAGGTTGCTCTAACGCCCCTCAAACCCCCTTCCTCCCCCCTCCCCCCTTCAGCGACTGGAGGGACAGCGTGGTCGAAGCGCTGAACGCTATAAATAAAAAGCCCAACCCTAAAAACAAGGACGCCATAAAAATCGACAAGATCGTCCTGGCCAGGAAGGAAACGCTGACGTTCAACAACCCTGTCAAGGCGCTCAACATCCTTTTGAAGTTGAGGTACTCTGGCCACAAGGGCTACTTCCTATTCTTGTCTCCTCACGACCCCACCTCCGACTCCGACACCAGCTTCATAGCCTGCACCCCCGAGCGCCTCTTCAAGACTGACGGCCGCATCGTCGAGACCGAGGCCCTCGCAGGCACTCGCCCCCGCAGCAGCGACCCCGTCATCGACAAGCAGCTGGAGGAGGACCTGATCGCGTCGACGAAGGTGAGCGTGGAAAAAATATCACGAAGCAGGCCGACTTGGGGGCCTCCGAGAAATACCCGTCGATCGGCTCTAACGTCGTCGCTTCGCTGCCACTTCGCTAACCCCCCCCCCCCCTTGCAGGACTACCTCGAGAACGAGATCACGAAGATCTCAATCACCGAAGAGCTCACCTCCCTCCTGCAGGACAAGGTTCTGACGAAAATAAGGAACCCCAACCCCCCCCACGTGAGGAAGTTATCCCACGTCCAGCACATTTGCCACGAAATCGAAGCCACGGTCAGAGAAGGCACCAGCGTGCCCAAATTAACGCAGGAGCTGATAGAAAAGCTGCACCCGACGCCCGCGGTCTGCGGCGAGCCTCGAACGAAGGCGGCCGAAGAAATCAGGAGCAGGGAAGAGTTCGATCGCGGCCTCTACGCCGGCCCGTTCGGGTACATCTCCGCCACCTCGTCCGAAATAACCGTCGCGATCCGTTCCGCCCTCGTGAGGCAGAAGCGCGATTCCTCCGGGAATGCCGCCTCCTCAACCGTGACGCTTTACGCGGGAGCGGGCATCGTCAACGGCAGCACGCCGCTGGGAGAATGGGATGAGACGAGCATCAAAATGCAAGGCCTTGAAGCTGCCTTCAACCTCCCATACAACGCCACCGACTACCCCAACGTCAACATCGCGTGGGCTGAGGGTGTGGTGGAAGAGCTCTTGCGCTGTGGCGTTTCTGACTTCATCGTATGTCCGGGCTCTCGAAGCTCACCGCTGACGGTTGCCGTCGCCTGGGCTGCTTCTAAGAAGCGGCTCAATGCTATTAGCGTAGTCGACGAGAGGAGCGCTGGATTCGTCGCCTTGGGTATCGGAAGGGCGACGAGACGACCTGTCGTCGTCATAACTTCGTCCGGGACCGCAGTGGCAAATCTGCACCCTGCCGTCGTGGAGGCCAGCGTCGACGGAGTGCCCCTGATCGTCCTCACCGCTGACAGACCTTATGAGAACCGCGATACCGGCGCGAACCAGGCCATCGACCAAGTGAAGATCTTCGGAAGCTACGTCAGGTGGTTCAGGGACATTCTCCCGCCTTCCTGTGAAACAAACCTCGGGGTTGGCCTCGCGGACCTTGGCCACGCTTACAACGTCGCGACTGAAGACGCCGGACCCGTGCACGTCAACGTGCAATTTAGGGAAAACTTGTCGCCCGATGGAGGAGAGATTAGGAACTCCGGAGGGAGACGGGAGGAGATGGACGGGAGGCAGTTCATGAGTTATGACAAGATCAGCAAGCTCTCGAAGTGGCCGCTCACCGGGGAGCCCTTCGTCAAGAGGAGCCGCCGGACGGGGGGCCTGGGCGCTCCTATGCTCACCGAGGTGCAGGACCTCATCAAGAAAAGCAAGAGAGGCGCCATCGTGGTGGGCAACCTTCGAAAACTTGGCGCGAGCGACGACGTCGTTTACCGCATCATGCACCTCGCTGAGACCCTCGATTGGCCCGTATTTGCGTCAATCCAGGCCGGCGGTGTTCTCCGCAAGTCAGGGAGGACTGTGAAGTACGCCGAATCCGTCTTGAAAGGCGCTGACGATGTGGAAAAATGCGACCTGGTTCTACAGTTCGGCTCCCCCGTCGTCGGCACCGCGGTTTCTGATCTCATCAAAACCTCCGACAATCACGTACTGGTGCAGCCTTTGTGGCCGGGGGAGCGGCTCGATCCCTTCTCCAGCGTAACGCACATGATCGACAGCGACGTCTCCAGCTTTTTGTCGTCGCTGAGCGCCGAGAGTACGGGGTCAGAGTTCAACTTCCTAGTTAGCGTGGGAGAAATGTTGCAGAAGGAGATTCAACATATCGTCCGTAAAAGTATCGGCGAGAGCGTCGCAAAAGAGAGTCTGACTGAGCCTCAAATTTTCTTCGCCATCAAGGAGTTGGTTGGCGACCTCTTCCTCTCCAACAGCATGCCAATCAGGGACGCCGACAGCTTCCTGTACGGGGCCGAGGATTTGAACGAGGTTGGGGCAAACAGGGGTGCGAGCGGCATCGACGGCGTCGTCTCTTCGGCAGTCGGATTCTCCTCGGGCCTCGCCTCGGACCTCACCAAAAAGTCGAAACCAACCACCCTGGTCATCGGAGACGT
Source organism: Triparma verrucosa (assembly GCA_030267905.1). NCBI lineage: Eukaryota > Bolidophyceae > Parmales > Triparmaceae > Triparma > Triparma verrucosa. Next base: position 45,007 of record BRXX01000065.1, on the reverse strand, counting down.
CGCAACTGTGCACGACTTAAGTGCTATTAGGCTCCTGAAGTCGCTTGTTGTCATCGTCGTCAACAACGACGGCGGCGGGATCTTCAACTTCTTGCCTATCGCCAAACACGGAGAGGAGGTCGAGTTCGAGAAATTCTTCGGAACCCCGACCAACGACATAGACTTCAAAAAGGTGACGGAGGGGCTGGGTGTTTCTTTCGTGTCCGTGAGTTCGTACTCATCGCTCAAGATGGAGTATCGAAGGGCAATGGAGAGCGGCGGCGGAGTCTTGATCGAGGCCAATGTGGTCGGGGTTGGAAAAGGCGAGAGGGGTAAGAACGTCGACATTAGTCGGGAAATCAACGCGGAGACTAAAATTATTGTCAGGCAAGAGCTCGCCAGGAGAAAGGAGGCACAGGGCTTGATTCTGAAGTGGTGGCCCCCCCCACCGGCTGCGACGAAGGGCAGCCGCAAGACAGTTGTGTTGCTTCATGGGTTCATGGGAGGCGTGGGAGATTGGGACGCCTCCGCCGAAAGAATGCGAGCTTTGATGGGTGACGAGTACTCCCTCCTCGCCGTCTCTTTGCCCGGTCACGGAGCCGGGGGCAAGCAGGGCGTCGAGTGGAGCGTGGAAAACATGGCGGAGGAAATTGCGGAGGCGCTTGAAGCTGAAAATGTCAGTGTAGAGGCCGTCGTCGGATACAGCTTGGGCGGAAGGGTGGCCTTGGCCTTGAAGAAACTTCTGCGCGAAAGGAAGGGTCAGACTGGAATTAGAGTTGCCCTGCTTAGCGCAAATATGGGCAGGAAAGTAACCAAAAAAGACCAGGCGACTGCCAGCAAAAAGAGCATAGAGGAGGCGGACATCGAGGGATGGCTCGAGAGGTGGTACGGCAACAACATTTGGGGCGACCTCAAGGAGAGGAAAAGGGAGAAGTACGAAAGCCTTCTACTGAACAAGTCGAGGAGGATCATGAGGGCCGGGGTGAAGAATCTCCAGAGGGTAATGAACGATGCAGCGGTCGTTGACAACTCTGACCAGTTCGGAGAGGAGGACCTCTTCTTGTGCGGTGGGTTGGATACGAAGTACAAGGCGATGGGCGACGAGACGAGCGTCGTGCTGGAAAGGTCGGGTCACGCTGTTCTCCTCGAAGATGCCTCGGGCGTAGCAACCGCAGTTGCGGGCTGGTTGAGCGCCTCTGACTCCTCTTCTGCTGTTGCAGAGACAGGCGCAGAGGGGAAGAAATCTCTGGTTCAGGTGGAGGGCTTGGTGGTGCGCACTCGACGAGTTCTTAAAACGAAAAGTAAGGAGCATTTTGCTAAGGCCGATATCGAAGAAAGGGTGATCTGGGAGATTGAGGTGTATGGGAATGATGGAAAGCGAGGTATTGGCGAGGTTTCACCCCTCAAAAAGCTTCACGTGGAAAATGTGGACGAGGTCGAGGAGGAACTCAAAAGGTTGTCGAGCCATGCAGCGCAGGTCGAAGCATTCGCAGAAGATTTGCTGGATCTGCGATCGGATGCGTTGGAAGAGACGATAAAAGAGTTGGTGGGAAGGGAGGGTGGCGAGGTCCTGGCGTCCGTGCGAGCCGGCCTGGAACAAGCCCTCTTGATGCTCGCTTCCGAGAGCTTGGGGCGCAGGGGCGTTGCAATTGACGTCGCCGAAAATAGCGGCTCGACGGGTGTACTCAACATGGTGACCGTGAATAGGCTTTGGCAGGCGGGAGAGTTCGCCCACGGTGCGAGGGACGTAATGAAAATCAAGCTCGGCGGGAAAGGAGGGCTAAGAGGGGCCGATGTGAAGATGATAATGGAAGACGGAGGCTGGTGGACGATGAGGGGCGACGCAAATCGCCAGTGGGAAACCAAGGAGGCCGACGTTTGGGCGGAAGAGATCGGAGAATTTGACATGGAGGGGAGGATCGAGTACGTGGAGGAGCCAGCCAGCGACCTGGCTGGTATGAAGAGGTGGAGCGAAAAGTCGGGGATTAAATATGCCCTTGACGAGACCGTCGCAGACCTCGTTGCGGGAACAGGCGGTGCTTGGGGCCAGGTGGAGAAGCGCCTCAACGCGCTGGGCGAGGACGGCCTTGACGGCTGCGCAGCTGTGATTCTCAAGCCCAGCCTGCTCGGCTTTGCGATGAGTTACAAAATTGCCAATTTCGTTAGGCAGGAGTGGCCAGGGGTGGAGATCGTCTTCACTAGTTGCTTCGAGGGTAGCGTTGGACTGGCGCATTTGACTTGGCTGGCCGGCGTGGCCGGGAGCGACGGCGTCGCCCACGGCTTGGGCACGCATGGAAGATACCAAGAAATGGAGGGCGACAATTTTGTCGAGGAGATCGAGAGGGGATACGGATCTTCCCCGGGCAGGATGAGCGTTCAGGGCGCCACAGCATATCTGCTTGCAAAAATATCAATATAGAATAATTTTGTGTATAATCAATCAGCATTGTTTTGAGTTGGGGGCAAATCTTTATATCATCATATCTCTTGGTGGCGCAGTCGCTGCTGCGATTGCACTTTGGTTCCGACCCTTCAGCTGCTCCCGCTTTCTGGCTGCCTTCCTCCTCTCTGTTATTTCGCTATATAATCTTTCTCGATAGTCCCCGGCCGATAGCTTCTTGTTGTCATCGATTGGTATGACGCAACCTCCGCTTTTCCCTTTCGGGTCTACATACGTGGGCTCATCCTCCGGGTTGTGAAACTCTGCTACGTACGGGTGCCGCAAGGCATCTTCTGCAGCGCACCTCTTGGCAGGGTTGAAGTGTAGGCACTGGTGCATCAGCTCCAGGGCCTCCGCGCTTTGGCCCGGAAAGATCTCGCTCAGGCTCGTCTGCCTAGTGGGCGGGATACTCTCCAACATTGTGAGCGCGAAAGGGGAGTGGATCGCCTCGATGTCCTCCCCGCTTGGCTTTCCCGTCACCTCGATAATTTTCTCTAGCTGATTCATGGTGCTGTTGCCCTGAAAGAGTGGCCGGTTGGACAGCATCTCGGCCATGATGCAACCGAGGCTCCAGATGTCAACGCCCTTCGAGTACCGAGTCGATCCCAGGAGAATCTCGGGCGCGCGGTACCACCTCGTGGCGACGTAATCCGTGAGAACTGGCGAAGGGCCGGCCGACTCGGCCACGCTTCGCATTAGACCAAAGTCGCACAATTTCAGATGGCACTCGGAGTTCATGAGCAGGTTTGAAGGTTTTATGTCCCGGTGAAGTAGTTCTGCAGAGTGCAGGAATTTGAGGGCCTTCAGGAGCTGATACACGATGTATTTCTTGTGTATGTCCTCCAAAATTTCAGCCCTGATCACAGCGTGCAGGTCAGTTTCCATAAAGTCAAACGTCAAGTATATGTCCCTGTCATTCTCCGCCTTGATGACGTGCTGAAGGCGGATCAAATTGTCGTGTCCGGAAAGCTCCTGTAGGTACATGATCTCACGGAAGGTGCGCTGGGCGTCGGTGGCATTTCGGAAAGCGTCGAAGCACTTCTTCATCGCAATTACACCTCTTGTTCGCTGCGAGTTTGGGATTGTTGTTGGGGATGAGTGGGGTGGGTGGGGTTGGTGCGCGGGATGGAGGGCCACTACGCACCTTCTCGATCGCCTTCCATACTATTCCGTACGCCCCTTTACCGAGCTTCTGACACAATTCGAACCTAGGGGGGGGTGGGGGGTGGGGCGAAGGGGATCAGTGAGACAAGGTTTTGGTGAAACAAGGTTTTGGGGTGTTGCGAGCATTTGCAGCTTGAAATAACATCATCTCACAGCGCGAACCGTTGAAGAGTGTCGGGTTGTACGAGCAGGAATTCAGAACATGCTTACCTCCTTAACACGTGCGCATCCACTTCTTCCGCCATTTTTTTGAAGCCTCAAGTTTGGATAAAGGCTTCACAGGACACTCGCAGCTCGCCTCCAAACAAGAAAAGTAAGGGAGGACAAACTATAGAAACTCCTCCTCGCAAAATTCGCGACCGCATTTTCCTGCCATCTACACTTGCGAATAACCCCAATTTTAATCTACTCTGCGATCCAAACCAATTCTAACCCTTCGCCCCATCCTGGCTCCTTAAGGATATCACACCACACAAAATGTCCAAAATAGACACCACAGGCGACCTGGTTTTACTTCGCACAATCTCGGAGGATGCGATCGTATCGTCCCTCCAGAGTAGATACAAGAGCGATAAGATCTACACGTACATAGGTACAGGTAAGAACCAATATACCTGACGCTCGGGGTTCTCCTCCCGAGAGCTCTCCTAACACCTCCTCCCTTTGCAGGCCAAGTGCTCCTTTGCGTGAACCCGTTCAAAACGATAAACAAATTATACGCCCCGGCGACCCTGAACAAGTACAAGAACAGGCGCCCTTACGAGAATCCCCCCCATGTGTATGCCATCGCGGAGAAGGCCTATAAGGATTTGAGGGAGACACATCAGCCCCAGTGCGTTCTGGTATCGGGAGAGTCCGGAGCAGGGAAGACGGAGAATGCCAAGAAACTCATGGAGTACATTACAAATGTGGCCGGCTCGAGCGATGCAAAGTCTGCGAGCGGCGGCATCAAGGACAAGATCCTCCGCAGTAATGTCCTGCTCGAATCCTTCGGGAATGCCAAGACTCTCAGAAACGACAACAGCAGTCGCTTCGGTAAACTGATGGAAATCTTGTTCGATTATGGAGGCTCCATCACGGGTGGCAGGGTCACATCCTACCTCCTTGAGAAGATCCGAGTAACTCAGCCCAAGGAGGGGGAGCGCAACTTCCACATCTTCTACCAGCTTTGTGCGGCCTGTGCCCGCGGCGAGTACGAGGAGCTAGGCCTGGGGACTCCGGATTGCTACTCGTACCTCCTCCGCTCCGGCTGCTTCAAGGTGCCTCGCATCAACGATTTGAATGAGTTTCACGACACCGATCAGGCTATGGACGCAATTGGGTTCACCCAGGAGGAGAAACTGTCAGCATTCAAGGTCTGCGCCGCCATCTTGAACCTTGGCAATGTCCAATTCGTGGACGCCGGCGCCGAGGGAAGCGACATCGACCCGGCGTCCAACGACGCCGTAGGATGGGTTGCCTTCCACCTCTGCATGGACGAAGGCGTCCTTCGCCACAACTTGACGCACCGCAAGATTGAGGTCAACGGGGAGGAGTTCCAGAAACCTCTCTTGCCGGCAGACGCGATTCGCGCGCGCGACGCACTCGCCATGAGCCTGTACAGCAATGCCTTTTCGGACATCGTCACAAAGCTCAACGCTTCCCTGGAGTCCTCGGGCAAGGAGTCTTCTCGCATTGGAATTCTCGATATTTACGGTTTTGAAATCTTCGACGATAACAGGTGAGACACACTGCCCCTTCTCTCCTCTCCTCACCTCCTCCTCACTGCAATTAATTCTAACTCGTCGCTTCGCTCCTCGACCCACAGCATGGAGCAACTCCACATTAACTACTGCAACGAGAAACTCCAGCAGCTCTTCATCGAGCTGACCCTTCGCGCCGAACAGAACGAGTACGCGAAAGAGGGGATCAAGTGGGAAACGGTCAATTACTTCGACAACGAGCCCGTCGTGAAGCTCATCGAGAGCAAGAGGCCCATTGGGCTTCTGACCCTTCTCGACGAGGAGAGTATCATGCCGAGGGCCACCGACGAAACCTTCGCGGTCAAATGCGAGAAGCACATCCAGAACAAGCACTACGTTCCCATGGGTCGCACCCACTTCCAGATCAAGCACTATGCCGGCGCCGTCACGTACATGAATGCTGGGATGCTCGAAAAGAACAAGGACCAGCTCAACAAGAACTTGGTCGAAATGCTCCAGATCGACGTCCAGAACGAGTACATCAAATCCCTCTACCCCGTTCAGGCCAAGAGCCACAAGAAGCCCCCGACCGTCTCCACGCAGTTCAAGAAGCAGATGAACGAGCTCATGGATAATTTGTCCCAGTGCAACGCCCACTACGTGAGAACTATCAAGCCCAACGACCAGAAGCGCAGCGGCGTTTACGAGAGCGACATGGTCAAGAATCAGGTGACTTACTTGGGATTGAAGGAAAACGTGGTCGTTCGCCGAGCCGGATATGCCGTGAGGCAAAAGTACGAGGAGTTCTTCGGTCGCTACCGGCTCCTGAGCGAGGACGTGTGGCCATTTGGAACCGGAGACGTCATGGCCGATTGTGAGACTATTTTGAGGGCCATCAACATCACGAGCGGCTACGAAATGGGTAAATCAATGATATTCTTGAGGGAGCCCACGACGCTCTTTGCCCTCGAAGACGCCAGGGACGCCAAGCTCAACATGGTGGCTGCCAAGATTCAAGGCTGCTACCGCGCCTGGATCGCCATCAAGTACTTCCTCGAGTTGAGGCGAAAGGCGGATGCCGTCTTCGGCGGCAAGAAGAGGAGGGCTGGGAGCGTTCACTTGAATTTCCACGGAGATTACTTGGAGTGCAGGTCTTCGCTTTCCCTGTCGACGGCTCTCACCGAGGCCGGAGAATATATTAGCGACATCAAATTTGCGGACCGCGTGGACAAGATCAATAGAAAGGGCGTCGTACAGGAGCGACTTTTGGTCATCACATCCAACGCTTTCTACTTCTTCACGCCCGACATGGAGAAGGCTGCGGTGAAGAGCTCAAATCCGCTGAACTGTTTGCTAGGGATGAGCCTCAGTAGCTACGCTGACGGCTACTGCGTGCTTCATTTCACCGACCACGACTACGTAATCAACAGCAGGAGGAAGGCCGAAATAGTCATGGTGCTCAAGGAGCGCTACACAACCTTGCTGGAGAACGAGCTTCCCCTAGACTTCAGTGACAGGATCGAGTACAAGACGTGGGGCGGCGGGATGTTCAGGAGCAAGTCCATCACCATGAACTACATATGCTTCGAGGAAGATAGGGGCTTGACCGACAACGAGGTTCAGTTTGCCATGGCCAAGGACGCCCAGAACACGATGAAGATCCGGGTTCCTTCGAATCTGGCGAGTAGAGCGCCGATCGGACTCAACGACGGAACCCCTAGCAGGGGCGTCGCTGCTGCGGTCAGCAGCTACGTCGCCCCAGTCAAGAACACCTACGCCAAGCCAAATTATGGCGGCGGCGGCGGGGGTGCTGGAGGAGGCGGTTACGGAGGGGGCGCCGGAGGTGGGCCGCCCAAGAACCCATACTCTAGTTACATTGCCAAGACCCCCGCCGCGGCCCCCTCTCCGGCTCCCGCTCCTGCTGCCGCTGCTCCTCCAGCCTGGGCTAGCGCCAACAACAGCAACAACCAGCCAGGGGAGAGGAGGTCGCTGGCCAAGAGCGTCCCCCGCGTTCCTCCCAAAAAGGTCTTTCAGCCGCCCCCGCCTCCTAAGAAAAAGGCTTTGGTCTTGTACGACTACCAGGCGGCGGACGAGGGAGAGCTGACGATTGTGGAGGGACAGGAGATCTCGGTGTTGAAAGAGAACGACGATGGATGGTGGATGGGAAAGGGGCCGAGTGGCGAGAAAGGACTATTCCCCGGGAATTACGTGAAAAAGTTATAGATGGGGGGGTCGTAAGTGGGAGGAAGGGGGGAGGTTGGTGGGTTTCGAAGCGAAAGGAGGTTTGATTTGAGTCCCGTTGCAGCGTAAAATTAAAGCGTTCCGGACTTAAATAAATAAAAACGACGAATCTGCAGTGTTTTTAATCTTCAATTTACATCAAATCTATGATAACATATACAAGGCGTGGGAAGGGGATGAGGAGGTGAGGAGAGGGGAGGGCAGGTCGCGGGAGAACTTCAGTTGTTCAGTTGTTCAGTTGTTCAGTATTTCTTCAAGAGGAACTTCTTCGTTCTCGGTTTCTTAAGGAATATGGGCTTCCTTGTCTTGAGCACAGGCTCCCTAACTTTTGTAGTCTTCTTCGGCCCCGTGCTTGCCGCCAACGCCTTGTCCTCAGCATCAATCTCCTCCTGGACCGACCTGAGCCTGCCCATCAACTCTTTGCGTGTGTTCTTCAATTCATTGAGCTGTGCGGTTCGTGTTAGTTGGAGCGAATCCGAATAATGGAATATGCCTGCACGAGGAAGGGTTACGGGGGCAATTGATTAGCACTTGGACTCACCATCTCCTCACACCTCGAGGTATTCATGTCCTCTGTGCGCCATGTCCTAGCTGAGTCGAAATTGCTGCGTGCTGAATCTCGGGCAGAGCCGCGGGCCGACTCACATGCCGACACCCGGGCAGACGGACGGGCAGATACTAGCGCGCTTCTCTGGCTCAGGGCTGATACATCTGATCGAGAGGAATTGAGCCGTTGGGAGTTGAGGGAGTAGTTGCTCCTCGCCGACCGGCCTGTCAGGGATGTCTCCGGGTTGCCGGTGTTTTCAAGTCCGAGCTTCGACCGAAACGTGTCCCTCGCACTTTTCAGAGCGTCTTGGTCTGCCATATTTTAACTTGAGAATGAAGTGCCTCTCTCTGGGACTTTTGAGGACTTTTAGTAGGTTATCTTTAGCTTGTCTTGGGGGCAAAGGGGAGGTAGAGCTGGCTTAGGTCGTAGAATAGAGACGGGGAGACAAAAATTGACTAAAAGAAACTTTCTTTTTATTAAAATATTATTGGCGTTAGTTTACTCCTTCTTCTTCCTCTCGGCAGCGGCATGCCTCTGTCCATTAATCTTGTTCTCCTTGCGTGCCTTGCGCATCTGGATGAAGCTGGACTCCTCGGGGACGACGACGTCCTCCATGACGACGGCGGCAGCGGGCTTGACGATGGGCATAACGGTGCCCTTGAACTGGGTGGCGGTGGCGATGGCGGCGGACGACTTCTTCTTGTCGAAGATGACAATGCTGGAGATGTAGGTCTTGAGGCGATCGACATTAACAGCCATGGCATCCTCGGACTTGTTGGTCCTCCTGGTGTCGACGGCAATTCCGATGGTACGGGCGTAGGTGGCGGTCAAACCGGCAGCCTTCAACTCGGAGATGGAGAATCCACGGCCGAGCTTGACCTTGGCGTTGTAGCGCTGGGTCTGGGCGTGCACGGCAGGGCGGAGCTTGTCGATGGGGAGAGGTGCCATGGCGGCGGCCTTGGCAGCCCTGTCGAGTAGGAGAAAAGGTGGGGGATGGGGGGAGGTGTTGTGGGTTAGGAATCAGGCTGGAGTTGATGCGATGGACACAAAATTGTGACGTTGTGTGTTCTCATTATTTCTCTCGCTGTATTTGGCCAGCACCGGGATTCGAACCCGGGGCCACCTCTACCCGAAAGAGGTATCATGCCACTAGACCATGCCGGCAAAACACGAGGCGGGCACGGGGTGGCGGGAGGGCGACCAATGACCACTCCACACCACTCCGACCCTTTCTTAATCATAGAACACACAGACAGTAAAGGTAACGAGTACGACGGTATAGCTTACCTCTTGACGCGGCGGCTCTTCTTCTTTCCGGCCTGGTCGAGCATGAGCTTGACCTTGAGGGGTCCACGGCTAGACTGCTGCCACTTCTTGTGGAAGTGGGCGTTGGGGACGACATTGTTATGCTTGACCATGGTGAAAAAGAGGGCGAAGAGGTGTTCTGTGGAGAAGAGCGTGCACGGGGTTAGATTTTGATGGCATCCAACGGGGAGCGACGAGCAGATCGCTAAAAAGGTATGAAACGCAGTGGAACTATTGTACACGATACGGGGAGCGTAGGGCGGATACAACTCGGGCCGTATTGTAGTACTTGAGACCACCATACACATCGCTGAGCTGTGGAAATATCGAGGAGACACACAATTCAGCAATACGCGATGGTCTGGGGCGCGGCCACGGATGGGCCGGAGATGGGCCTTGTGGAATGACCGCGGATAATCAGCGCTTTTAGTAGATACGTGGAGGTCCGTGGAAGGTATTGGGGAGCCCTTGTATGTTGGAAACGGGGATCGGTACGCGGGGAGGATGGAAACTAACCAAAAAGTGAATGTCCTGAGGATTGGCTAGGTTTTCCATGGTCGGGGATCACTGTACACACTTTATTGGGGGATGGGATTGGGAGTTTAGGGTGGATTGGGTGGCGGAAAGTCGGGGGAGAATGTTTGGGTGGTTGACCTGTTAGATTTTAGGAGCGACGGTCATATTATTTTTGGACAAATCTACGTTTCAAAATCCACAACTGTAATGGATCATCTGCTCAGGATGAAATTTTCTCTAAAAACCTGACGAGATTTCGCGTCTCTCCCCGGCTTACTTTTCACTTTTAATTGTAGCCCACACAAAGTGAGTACAATTTTACGGCGCTAGGTCTGCTTAAAATTCCGGAAAACGCAAGTCTGACCTCGATAATAAGTCAACTGACGAAGGGGCATCTCCGAACCTGACCCCAACCCCTCCCCTCACCTCCTCATTCTCCCCGCTAACCCCCCCTCCCCCCCCCCCCCAGCCCCTGACCCCGCACATAGTACACCCCCCCCCGCCCGGATGTCATCTCCCTTCCGTCCGGCGTCTTCCCGCCCTGTTCATGAACCTGTCGAAGATGCTCCGGAGGATGAGGAAGGTACCTCTGTGCTAGAGAACGTCAAGTATGGCGACCAAGTGTACTTCCAGATGTCCACTCCTGTCGGCGGGTTCATGCACATCGACAAGTGCTTCAGCCGGGTGGGCTTTCAGACTAGCATCGAGGGCACCGATGTTGCTAACTTCGACGAGTGTCTCTTTGTCGTTACTCCCATGCTCAACTACGACAGCAAGCAGCAGGCTGCCATGCTGGCGAGGACCGGCTCGAAGCTTGGAGGTGACGGCGATGCGAGCGGCGAGGAGGCGATGCTCCAGGCTAGGTTAAAGCAGGAGGATGAACAGAACAGGAAGCTGCTGGCGAAATGTGACAAGCCCCCCGGAGATGGAAGTGAAGAGCTGAGGTACGGCCAAATCATCCAGCTCAAGCACATTTCCACGGGCAAGTTCCTCTCTGGCAACTCCATCACAGCCCAGGTTGAGAAGTCTTGCCTCCGCCTGTCCCTCTCGGACGGCGACGACAACTGCCACTTTAAGCTCATGCCACGTTTCAAAGTGCGCCATGAGGGTAGCTCGGCGTATTTCACCGATCTCCTCATTCTAGAGAGCGTGGCTCTAGACGGTTACAGCCTTCACGTTTCTAACCAGCCCTACGACAAGGAGGAGGTGCGTACTCTACACATATTCCCCTCTTCCCCCCCTCCACTCCCCCTCCACTCCACCCAACTGCCTAACTAACCCCCTCTCTCCCCCCCCTCCCCCCCCCACAGACCCCCCCCCTTATCAACGAGATGTCCCTCTCGAATGAATCCTCCTCCTTGAAGATTATGAAGTTCAACAAGTCTGACTACAAATTGCAGAGCGAAGTCTACCACACCAACACTGACTTCTTCCGCTTCTACCACCCCGAGACCGAGTCCTTCCTTAGCGCCTCGTGCGACATTAAGAAGAACAGCAAACCTCTCCCGAAAGTGACGACCGTTGACGGAAAAATGTACGACCCCGTAGATATGGGATTGAACAACTTCTCGAAACTTGAGAAGAAGTCCTCGGTAAGTGAAGAAGTGGGTAGTGAAAAAGTGAAGAATTATGATCCGCCAGAACCCCCTGCCCCCTTACTATCCTTCTTACCCCCTACTCTGTAGTCTCGCCGCACCACTCTCTCCAAGGTCAAGAGCGTCATCACTGGCGGTAGCAGCGGTTCTTCCTTGTCAACAGTCGCCGAGGGCGACTCGAGGCTTGATCCTCCGGAAGCCTCGGGTGTCTTCAAAGATTCAGCTAAAGGCGTTGCCAGCATTCCTCAGCTTCCGAACCACCGTCCCTATTTGCGCAAACTTAACGATCCGTCCAACCCCATGTCCGAGGCCAATCTCTCCGCAAAGTCCGTATTTGCCTTCGAGACTGGCGGAAGAAAGGCCTCCACAGCCGTCACGTGGGAGACACCAGACGTCAGGATTCGCCACATTCCGTCTGGAATGTACCTTTACGTCTACCCGACACCGGTGGAGAGGCCCATTGATGCCAACGACAACACCGCATCCCTCTACTGGACTGGTCTCACCAGTGACCCGAAGTTCTACAATAAGACTCTGTTCACTCTCAGAGCCACAGACAACCAGGAGGAGCACATCCCCAAGATACAAATGGCGCTCCGTCTCGAGCATGACATCAAGCGCAACGGAGAGAAGATCACGCTCCACATGACGTCGACCAGGAAGCACAAGGACCTCTTGGCGAAGAGGACCGAGCTCGAATCCAAGTCTTTAGACGTGTGCTTTTCCGAGGAGAAGGGCGACAACGACGCCCTGACCTTGCAGCCCATGGACAGAAATGGGCCTTTCTGCTCTAAACTCCTCTGGATGCTCTCAACTATGGAGACGCTCCGCTCCTTCCGCCGCCGGATGGAGCAGCCTGGAGCCGAGGACCAGATCCACATCCGCAGAAACGACATTACTCAAACCTGCGCGGCGATCGCTGACATCATTTACAGGGCGGACACGTTCTATGACCAGGCTGAACACGACAAGATGAAAGGTTTGCGCTCCTACAGGCCCCAAAATGCGCTCAGGTTCTCCAACCCTTCCTCAGTTCAATTTCAGAACATCGCCCGGTCCGTCAAGCTGATGGATGCCCTCTTTGACGTCGCTTCTTCCCCTAACGCCGTCAATGACGCAGTCAAGAAGAGAGGCAGCGGAGCTATGCTCTCTCTCGAAGAGGACGAGAAGACCGGAAAGTTCAAGGACAAGGCCTTCGATCAAATTAGCAGCGTGGTTAAGCTCGCCTGGCACGGCTTGGTGATGCTCTTTCAGGGCAACCGCGCCTGCGAGCAGTACTTTGCCAATCAACCGGGTTGGATCAACCCTGGTGTCATGAACCAGATTGCCGACCCCGTCGGCGCCGCCGTGGCCTTCAATAAGCTCATTACTTCCAACAAGGTGCTCCTTGAGACTAAGGTGGACAGCGCTATCATCGAAAAGTTCATAGAACTGATCAAAAAACGCGGCCCACAGGAGCGTCTCATGAGATTCTTCTCGGCAATATGCGTCTGCGTGGACGTCAACGTCCTGAGCAATCAAGAAACTTGCCTCAACCAGCTCCTCGTCGACGAGGGTAACAAGGACCAAATTCTATTCGAAATCAAAACCTCGGAGGCCGGAAGGCCGCAGTATCAGAAGATCAACTCCGACAAGGAAGACATCCCCGAGGCGTACCTCGGCAAGAACGAGGTCAACCAGGCCGGCGGCTACAAGTCGGTCCGTGTCGTCTGGGAGAAGATAACGAAGTTGAAGGACCTAAAGTTCCCAGCAGGCAACGGCAACCACAGCTGCACTGTCGAGGATTTCTTCAGGATTTTGAACCTCGACCCGAGTCAGCTTAAGCCCAACGAGAAGCAGCACTACCAAGCTGCCAATTACGTCCTCGCCCAGATCGAACTCTTCGAGTCCATGTGCTACGGCCGCTCGTACAATTGTATTTTCAAGCTCCAGACGATGTTCCCCTACACGATGACCATGGGCCTCATCGCGAACGAGGACCTACCGGACTGCGTCCGAAACGTTTTCATTAAGCTCATGCACAGGCTCTGGGTCGACCGTTACCCCCACGCCCCCAACTGCGGAAGGCCCCAGTTGCCAGACCTGGCCTGGGTCGCTTCAGACCTCAAAATGAGAGGTATCGAGGACAATGGGGCGCTGCCCTGTTTCGATCTTGGCGACTATCACCCTCTGCGCCTTGAGACCGACGAGTTCCTGAAGATGTCAACGCACACAAAATTCTTTCTTCTCCGTGACTTCGTAAACGGCTACCTCAAGCAAATGGGTGGCAGCCAGGGCATCGGCAACAAGGATAAGAACGAACTCACTACGTCCATCTTACTCATGGCGAGCGACCTCATGAGTTTTGGCTTCTTTGCCACCAAGGGCAAGGTGAAGGACTTCCTTGGCCCTCTCATCAACGTTCTAGACGGCCGAGGTGACAGGATCGTGAAGAAGGAGATAAAGGAGAGGAGCGAGTCTGACACATCGATGACTTCGAACACTTCTACGAACCCTTTGCACGCGATGGAAATCGAAGGGGGCGACGAGGAAAACCAGGTCACCGCTGCCGACACCTCGAGCAGTTCCCCCGGCGGCTCCAAGCGCCAGGAAAAGATACAGGCATTTTTTGATGTGCACAAGGCAAGGATGGCGGTTGGCCGCCAACGCTACGACAGCGACAATCCGGACGCCGTTCGTGTGATGAACTGTAAGATCAACATGTTCCAGGTTTTGGGCAAGGTGGCGAACATGAGGGCCAACTTCCGTATCCAGAGGTTCCTCTACCAGTTCTACCAGGCCTGTCAGGAAGGAAATATCATCGTCGGCTCTGATGGGCAGATCAAAGCGGAATACTTCCAGGCCTTTGAAGAACTCTTCACCTCCGAAGATGGAGCGGCCATGGACATGGCTAAGATGAGCGGCGACCAACCCATGGACACCTATTGCTTGGACTTAATGTTGTACCGAAAGGACGAGCTTTACATGAGCTCGCTGAGCTTTATGCGCCGCAGGTTCGGTCAGCGCAAGGCTCTCCTCGGATTCCTACCCAAGGTTACTCTCCTGCCGTCTCACAGGTTACCGGTGTTCACAGACTTCAAAATGTTGGACCAGGACCTACAGCAACTCCGATACTTCATTCGCTCTTACGAGGTTTGGGGCGTCCGCAGTAAGTCCAGCGGCCTGGACCAAGAGACATACCTCCGAGTCTGCCTTACGCTGGACAATCTGTACAATTTCGTCTACGCCGACAGTGAGACGAACCACTCCCCCTGCACGGACGAAGAGAGGGATAGGGACACGAGGCAGTACCTGGCAAAATGCAACAGGGCAATCCTGGAGAGGGAGAAGGACAAGGTCCCCAACAGGCCCGACGCCTCTTCCCCCGCAGACCTCCTTCGTCTTTCGAAGCTCGCACCAAGCAAGATCAGGGCGCGAAAGCAGCTCGCCCCGAACAAGCTCCACCAGGCTCTGCTCAGGAACATGGGCATGGCGAGAGAAGTCTTATTCCACGGTGTCGAGATTGACTACGAGATCATGAGGAAAATGGTCAAAATGACTAAAATGACCTCGGAGGACAAAATCGAAGTCGACACGAAGGAATCGGAGAACCGCCTCTTCAACGTGTGCCTCAAAGTTGTCAATGTGCTAGCCGCCTTTGTTGACGGCGATCCGTCGAACCAGGCCATTTTGTTTGGCAAGCTCGGCCTTCTCCAGAGCAAGATGAGCAGGGGCTTCAACATCTGGGACGTCGTGATCAGCATATTCGAGAACAATGTGGACCTCAGCGAGAGGTGCCCTGTCGAACTTTTCATCAAGTTTGCCAATCTCGTTGAAAAGAGTAACTACTCGAGTAGGCACATCGACTTCTTTTTGAACTTGGTCGAGCCCGACAAGAGCGTCGGCAGCCGCGTCATCGTGAGGAACCAGAACCTTGCCATCAAGGCACTCACCGACCCGCAGTTCACGAAGACCTTGCTCTTGGAACCGCCGGCGAGCTCGAGCAAGAGCCTCGAGGAACTGGAAAACGAGGAGCTTTTCCACCTCAAGAGCCTCGAGCTCCTGGCCCTCTGCGCCAAGGGAAGGAACAGTTACGCCGGCGCGAAGGCCCAGAGCCTTGTCGATTTGGGCCGTATCTCACACTACTTGGCGAGCAACGCCAAGCAGAGCGGCAACAAGCGCAAACTCGCCACGGTCCTTCTCACCTTTGCAACAAATGTTTACGTCGAGACGCCCCTTCGCGACTCCCAGCTTGCCGAGAGCAAGGACATGTGGGGCATTCTTGTCATCGCGAGCAACTTGGCGTCGCAGACGTGGAAGGAGTCGCAGAGGGCCCTCAACGAGGGCTCGATTGGCGTCGAGGAGTACGAGCTCCTGTTCGCTTGCCTCAACTTGCTCAAGGCTTTCTTCGTCACGACGTACACGAAGGAGGCGAACACCAAGAGGATTGAAAGCGCCTCTAAGGTCATCGAGGCTGCCATGGAGTTCATGACTAGATCGAGGTTCGTAGAATCCGACATGAACCAAGGCGCCGCGACGCTGGGCATGTCCAACGCGGATATCGTCAACAGGGTCAAGGTCCTATCTGAAACCGTCCTCGGAATCCTCAAGGAGGGGGAGGGGCCCGCCGAGGAGGAGGACCCGTTCGAAGACAAGGTCATGCCGATGGTGTTGAGAAAACAAAAGTACGCCGAGGAGCAAGCCGGTACTGACTCCGACTACAGCGAGGATGCATTGCGGAAGCTTATGCGAGAGGACTTCCAAGCCTATCTAGAAAAATGCATGAATTGTCTTCTGAAAAGCGACAGTGCTGCGCATGCCATGGACCTTAAGGAGCAGCAGTATCTATCCACCTTGGAGGAGGTCGAAGAGAGGACCGACCCGTTGATGTTGGAATATTTGCAGGCCGCCACCGACGTGGCTACGTACGACGGCAAAGACTTTGAGGAGAAGAAGAGGAGAGGGGTAGACGAGGATGACGGCGAGACGATCTTCGAGCGTATGAGGGCCGGAATCATGTGGAGGTGCCAGCTCCTATACACTTTGTTGATGAGCGGCCCTATGCTAGGCGTTATTCTGTTTTTGACCTTTATCGCGGCGTTTGCGACCATTTACCAAATGGCATTAAACAAAGACATCGTAGTATTGGCCGTCCTCGAGTACGTGATCAGCTGGTTTTTCATTATTGAGCTGGGAATCAGGATTTTCACCTACGTAATTCTGCACGGAGAGTTTGACAACTTTTTGATGGATCCTCTCAATATAATCGATATCTTCGTCGTCATTGTTGACTGCTTCTTGATGATCGCGGGAGACAATGCAGAGGGCGACGTTGGTGGCCTCGTCAAGGGCTTGAGGTCGGCCCGTGGCTTCAGGTTATTGAGGCTGCTGCGAGCCCTCAGAGCGATGCGAGGTGTTCCGCCGGTCCATAAGATGACACACGAGGAGGCGAGTAAGGATGCAAGGAGTGTGAAGATCTCCCTCGCTGAGTTGTGCATGCGCCAGCTCACGTTCATAAGGAGCAACATTGAGACGAACAGTGTGAAATTTGAAGCCAATCTCATAGAGGCGTTCTCCGTCCTTAGCCTGCACCTTGAAAAGTACGAGAGGAGGACTCACATGGAACTCAAGGGCTGCGAACCTAACCCTCTGGACCTGCTGGACTCCACCGAGGAGGAAATACAGGACGAGAGGGACTCCCAATACGTGGGAGAGCAGAGGATGGTCATGGAGCTTGACGCCGCCGAGGTGATTTGCCTCACCTTATGCAGTGCTGAAAGCGAGAGAGTCCAAGACGAAGCCTTCAGACTCGGAAAGAACATGCTCAACAGAGGTTTCACGGAAGGTCAGGATAAGTTCCTCCAATTCTTCACGAACAAGGACCCAGAGAGCCTCTTCTTCTTTGCCATCCGTGACAGGATCAGGGCGTGCAGGCACGCCCTCACGGACTACACCACGGCCAAGGAAATAAATGAGGCCTCAGCCGAGAAGTTGAAGGCGCCGTGCGAACAGATCTTGCAGATTTTCAACTTCATGGCCCAGCTGTGCGAGGGCCATAACTTGGAGACTCAGAACATTTTGAGGGAGCAGCCTTACGCATTGAAGACCTGTAACCTTTTCGAGGAGAGCCTTGACTTTGTGGTTCTGCAGGGCAAGAATATGGCCGAGGTCAGGCAAATGAACAGCTTCGAGGCAGAACTCCTCGAGTCCACCTTGGGCTTCCTTGTCGAGTCCATGCAGGGTCCCTGCGGAGGTAACCAGGACTTCCTCATCAGGAACCCCAAGGTCTTGGATGTGTGCAAGAACGTCCTCAGCTGCCCCTTCAAGAACATCACCGACTCTAGCTTGAAGTGGAGGCTCTACCACCTCTCCACCGGCGTCATGTGCGCCATGCTCGAGAGCAGGGGGCATAATTTGGATTGCCACCAGCTTTTGATCCAAAGCCTTCCGTACGATTTGGTCATGACAGGCCTCTCGGAGGTCGCCAAGATGGAGACCAAGCTGGGTTATCTGAGAAACGGAAAGGTGCCCAAGGACAAGGAGGACCTGACATACGACGAAAAGCAATTGGAGAAGATGGGAATACACGCGTTTTATGACTCCTACAACACCCTCTACTGGGCCAACGATAATGTCCACGACGAGTGGAGCGCCAAGGCGAAGATTTCGGGCCCCGAGAAGGAGGAGGCCGACAGATGGAGGGACGAACTATTCGCCGATTTGAGGAACAGTTTGGACGGAATGAGGAGGGACCTTTTCACCATCATCAACTCCCTTAGGGAGGTCAGGTGCAGGGACGGCAACGCCTTCATGGAGGAGCACGAGAGGATTGTGCTCCAGACTTCGAAGGGCCGACCGCCTTCGGGCGACGACCCCACCATCCAGTACAACACCAACGTCCGAACGATTGAGATTTACTGGCAAGACTTCGTCCACAAGGTGCAGTTCACTCTCCCCGACGAGTGGCCTGGTTTCAGCGACGCCAGCAAGAACCAGTTCATCGCCGGGGCCGACCTCAGCAACGCCGAGGCAAGGGCCAAGAGCTTGATCGAAAAGTACGAAGAGCTATACGACGAGATGAGCGACCAGTTCAGACTAGGCCAGAGCCGCATCTATAGGTTGCTCGCCGAAAATTATATGAGCCTGAAGAAGTTAACATACCTCGTTGTAATTGCGTTGAACTTCAACATCATGATTAGCCCGTTCGAGAGCTTGGAGGAGGTGAACATTTACAACGACTTGGTGGCGGCCCACTTGACTGCGGGCGAAAAGGCCACCGCAATTATGGGCTTGGCTGCGCTTACGGGGTACGGCATCTGCTTGTTGTACTTGAGTATCAGGTGAGTGAGGATTTGAGGGAGCTGTATTATTATTATTATTATTACATTATAGTTGATGAAAAGTGTCAACCAAACAACTCTTCATTCTAACTCGTTCGTTAACATCAATCTACGCTCGTCGCAGTTTCGGCCCCTTGGCCTTCAGGCGCAGTAACGCCAGGAGGCGCGAGATGAAGAAAGAGAACGACGCGAAGAAGGAGAACAAGATCTCCAGCACCGATTTAGGCGTGGTCACCACCTGGCTTGGCGTCTTGGCCTTCTACGCCGCGTTGGCTTACATCCACAAGATCAACGACTACGGCCTCTCCACCGACACTTACGTCAAGTTTGGAGCGATCTTGGCGTACTTGTCGGCACCTTGGGTGCTGAGGCACTACCTGGTGATTCCCAACAGCAAGGTTCTGAGCTTCTACTGCGCGGCGTACGACACCGTCACGTACGGCCCCGTCTTCACTCACTTGCTGCTCATGGTGACGATCCTAGTCGGCATGGACAAGAGCTTCTGGTTCACCTTCACTCTCTTGGACTGCCTGAACATGAGCGAGCTGCTCGCCGCGACGATCAAGAGCGTCACGCAGCCCATCTCCCAGCTCGCCCAGACCTTCGCCCTGTTCATCGTCGTGATATGCTGCTACACCGCCATCGCGTTCTTCCTCTTCGGGAACTCGCAGTTCGTCCTGGACGACGACGACGACGCCGACCAGGCGTGCACGACCTTGATCGAGTGCTTCCTGTTCTCGCTGTACGTCGGCCTGAGGGAGGGAGACATGGACGCCGTTCTAGCCGACGCCGACGTCGCCGACCCGACCGTCTGGCGCAACAGGATGCTCTACGACATAACCTTCTTCGTCGTGTTGGGAGTCCTGCTGTTCGACGTCGTCACGGGCGTCATCTTGGACACCTTTGGAGAGCTCAGGGAGGAGGTCAACGACAGGGCCGACAAGATGGAGAACGAGACCTACATCTCCGGCATCACCAGGGAGAAAATCGAAGAGCTCGAGGGCAATGCCGTCGACTTCACGCAGGTCAACCAGCAGCAGCAGGACAAGTGGAACTACCTGTATTTTTTGATCTACCTGAACAACAAGGAGCCCAGCGAGATGAACGGCGCCGAGAGCTACGTCAGCAAGGCGGTCGCCGACGAGGACACCTGCTGGCTCCCCCAGAAGACGTGCTGGGCCATGCAGATGTCCGGGGCGAGCGCGGACGACGAGCTAAGCCCGGAGGAGATGATGGAGGAGCAGGTGGCGAAATTGGAGAGTGTGGAGAAGTCTGTCCAAGCTTTGGTGGCAAAGTTGGAGGAGGCCGAGGAGGTTTAATTTGGTGGGGGGAATCAGGAGGGGAGTTATGGGGTGAGGGGTGAGGGGTGAGGTGGGAAGGGTAAGGGGGTTGAGGGGTTGAGGGGAGAGGAGGGGATTAGGGTTAAAAAAAGAATTTAGGAAAATTACAGAAACAACTATTCAACACAACTATTCAACACAAAAATTAATAGAAGACTTGCTTTCAATTCGTTAAACACAACAGTTACAAAATGTTCACTCTCTCCTAGACGTTCTCATCACATATTCTCATAGGGGTTGACCCCTGAATAAACTTTCTCGTAAAAATCGAAAGTCTCGAAGATAGTCTTATGATTGACGAGCTCCTGCGAGCACATACCCGCCCACCCCAGCATCGCCAGCCTCCCGTTCTGCAGCTCCTTCGTCTGCATATCCTCGAAGCCCTTCGCGTCGGTAGGCTTAAGACCTAAAGGATCAAATCCTATGTCGCCGGGGTAATAGTTCTCACGGAGTTTGAAGAGGGTCTTCGTCCAACTGCCCAAATCGGGTTCGACCCAGCCAATCCTAGCCCTGTTAAGCTCCGCCGCGGCGATACCCAACGTCAAAAGAACGAACGCAGGCAACGGAACATTCTGCAGCTGATCGTTAGCAGGCCCGGACATTCCAAAAGGCCCAGAGAAGCCTTCTCCGATAATATATCCAACGGTAGCAAGCATGGCGACGCGACCGTGTTGGACCTCGGCCTCGCGGTAACGCTTCACCTCGGAGAGGGTTATTCCGGAGCGGGAGAAGCCTATGGGGTCGAAGTAGCCAGTGGGGGCGACGACGCCTGGGAGGCCAAAGCAAGGGGAAGTTGAGGAGGGGACCCAACCATTTATCGGGGCGGTATTGGAGAATTCAGAGGTAGGAATGGCGGGAGATTCACCTCCAACGACTGTGTTGGTTGTATCAGCATATGAAGACGCCACAGTTGGGTCGGTTTTGGTTGAGTAGATGACGTCCTCCACCTCGGGTGGTTCAGCCGCCAGCACCGTGTGCCATTTTGTGCTTAGAGAGGAGATAGGGACGTGAAAGGCGTGAACTGTCGCACTGAGGGTGCATACAAGGAGCACGAGTACTTTATTGAGGGATAATTTCATACTATATATTGATTTAATGAGCAGTTGATTTGCTGACTTTTGCTTCTCAGGCTTTTCCCTTTTCCATCAGTCTGCGGCAGGTGAAGCGAAATTTTTGCTTTCCCTTGCCCCTCAGCCTTCTGAGCGCTCAACGCATACACGCACACTAGATTTCAGCCCTACCCTATCAGGCTACTTCCACCTAGAAATTCTAACCGAACCCCCGTCACGTCCGCGAATCAAACAAAAATCTCCCTCACAAATCTTTTTTGGTCTTCTGTCGTCGCGTCTACCCTCACTCCCCTCGTAGTAAAGTCCTAAGTAACAATGCCTCCAAAAAAGAAAAAGCCCAAGCCGAAGTACAAGAAGCGCACGACCCTTAACCCCGTCAAGCGCCTCGCCGCCGCCTTCTCAAGCTCCTCCAATTCCTCCAAGCCGCCCCCCAAGAGAACCTCAACTCCCCAAGACCCCACCCAACTCGCCTCCCTCGCCCGCCTCGCCAAAGTCCAGGACGAGCTCAACACCATCATCTCCCTTGACTCCGACACCTCCCCCCGCTACATAGTCTCCACCCGTTTCCTGACGCTATGGCTGAGCCACACGTGTTATGAAGGTGTTAGGCCTACCATGTGCGATAATGCTGATCTGCTGGTTATTGACAAGAAGAAGAACTTGAAAATCAAGGAGAATTTAGGTGAGGTTAGACCCCAACCCCCCGCACACACAACGCTCAAACCCTAAACCCTCAACAACCCCCCCCACCCCCCCACCCCCCCACCCACACCATGATGACAGAACTCGACAAGCACTTCCGGCACGTCTCCAAGGGTGTCTGGAACGCCTACGAGAGGTACTACCCCAAGTCGGGCCCCACGATCGTCGTCGAATCCGGTGACCCGTCCGACTCTACCAACTGGCTCGTCGTTAATGAGAGGATGGGGAAGGAGCTCCTCCTAGCGAAGAAGGAGGTGAGACGATGACGGGAATGTCGGTGATGGGGAACGTTCTAACTCGTTTTTTTTTTCGCTTTTCGATCGCTGCTCGAGAAGACTACTCACAAACAGAGGAAAAGCAATATGAATAAGAGGGAGAAGAGAATCAGCAAGCTCGAGGACAAGATGAGGAGCTCTGAGAGCAAGAGGAGGGCGACCCTGAAGGCCGTCCGGTACGACAGCGACCTCGTGCTTTACAACAACGACACTTCTGAGACGCTGGATTTCGTCCTGAGCTTGAGCGAGAGCTTGCAGGTTGACTTTGAGGAGGACCATGAGGAGGACCACGAGTTCGACGAGGACGACGAGGTTCCGACAAACGTCGTCCCGAGGGCATGGGTGACGGAGGCTATGAACTTCTGCTTGGGCCTCGACCTTACTCCTCCGAAACCCTGCGATAACTCAGTGCTGCTGGCGGAGGTGGAGAGCTTCGTAGGAAAGACTTGGACGAAGTCGGAAATGGTTAAGGGGCTGGGCGTGGACTACGTGCTGGTGAAAAATGGAACCTGGAGGGAAATCATCAAGAGGTACCAGGGTAGCGGGCCTAGTATCCAGGAGTTCAAGTTCAAGGCTGATTGGCAGATCGACGAGGGTTTCATGCTTCGCAAGTACTGCAAGGTCGAGAAGCTCCCCGAGAATCACGACGACGTGGCGGCGGTCAGCTTCTTCATGGACGGGGCGAGGAAGAAGAAGATCGAGGAGGGAGCGGCCTTGGACAAGCTCTTGCAGAAGGAGGAGAACAAGGTCATCGCTCAGGGGGTGATCTGGAGCGACGGCAGGGGCGAAGTCGAGAGAATCTCCAAGGAGGAGAAGGAAGTTAAGCTTAGGGAAGCCACGATGGCGCTGGAGACAAGTCAGAGAAGCAGAGAACACAGCATCAATGGAAAAGCCAGGCACCGCAACAACGCCGGCTCGGAGGAGATTAAGGAAGAGGCCGCCGAGGACATTCGGCGCTGGTACTTGTCCAGGAGGATAGCGCGCAAGAAGGCTGCGCTGACCGAGCAGAAGTCGTCCGTGACACGAGAGTGGGCCGCCAGAAAAGTCCAGGGGGCGTACTTGAGGTTCAAGGGTCGCAAGAAGCTGAACGAGGTCAAGCTGAGACGAAAGAAGTTGAAGGAGGAGGTGAGAAGCTGGACGCCACCGTCACCCCCCCTTCACCCCCACCCAGTTCTAACTCGTCGCTACGCTCGTCGCAGATGGCAGCAATCAGAGTAGAGGCAGTGTGGAGAACCCACATTGCCAAGAATACGATAAAGAAGAATGTCAAGGACAGGAAGCTCCAAGGAGCAGCGGCAAAGATCACAGCCAGCTGGAGGGGCAGGGTGGCGAGGCACGAGGTCGAAGAGAAGAAAAAGGTATCGAGCAAGCTCGTCGGAATTGCGAGGCGAATCATCGAAAACAAGCGGACTGATAAACTTAGGAGGCAGCTGTCTCACGTCCCAATCCGCATCCGCATTACCAAAGCCTCCGGCCTCGACGGCCGATCGGAAGAAATGGAGGAAGTGAACAAGCAAGAGTCGGACACAGCTCAGTTGGTCGAGCCTCCCACTCCTCCTGACACCCCCACAGCGGCAGTGCAGAAAGGGAAGAGGAACAGCATCTTCGGATTCGCCGCCAGTTCGTCCGGCAAAGTCATTAAGGGCTTAGGCAACTTGACGCCGACGAAGAAAAACGCCCTCCCTAGCCCACGGCTGTACGTTAGCGGCTTTGGAGGAACCACCATGACCTCCGCCTGCCTAACGAAGAGTTCTACCAAGACGAAGACATCCGAGCCGGTGTGGAACGAAACCCTCGTCGTGTCAGGAGAAGACGTCAACGGAAATTCCACCATCACCCTCACGGCGCTAGACCACGACAAAATTAAGAACCACAGCTTCCTAGGCCAAGCCGTGATCGACCTCACGAAAGTCCTCCCGGATAGCTTTTTTTCCTCGGGCAATGACAAAACTTTCAAGCTGGACGCGGTGAAGTTCAAGAGGTACCGATTGCCGGTGCCCGACTACAGCGGGAATGGCAGCATAAAAGTTCGGAATGCCGAGAACGTCGGCTTTGGAGACGTTGACGTTGAGTTCCTCCCCGTGAACCCGGGTTACAGCCACTGCGGGTGGTTGGCGATGAGAGGTGGAACCAGCGGAGGCGGTGGCTTTGGCGTCGGCGGGGGAGGTTTGGTGTGGGAGCTGAAGTGGTGCGTCCTCATAGACAAGAAGCTCACTGTTCACTCGAGCCCTTTCAGGCTGAATGAGATTCTCTTCAGTATCAAGACCACGGACGTTGAAAGCTGGAAAGTGGAGGAGGTCGAGTCGGAGGTTAACATCAGGAACAGGAGGGCCAGCGCGGTCCTCTCTGGAGCAGGAAAGGAGGCGGAGGCGAACAAATTGGCGCTGGTCAACAAGGGTACTTTCGTCAAAGAGGCGACGGTCAAGCTTCTAAGCCGGAAGAACCCCTTCCAGATCAGAGTGCCCAAGGACAAGGAGGGCGCTGGATTAGGAGCTATCACAGAGGGA
The DNA here is from genome assembly GCA_030267905.1 of Triparma verrucosa. Taxonomy (NCBI): domain Eukaryota; class Bolidophyceae; order Parmales; family Triparmaceae; genus Triparma; species Triparma verrucosa. The sequence goes on along the minus strand of BRXX01000065.1, from coordinate 20,325 downwards.
GCACAAGCAGAGGACGGCAACGACAACTTGAAGAAGGCCTTCAAAAACAAGGAAGGAATGTGGTTCTGGAAGCTAAAACAAGCGTTTGGGTATTTGGATCACGAAACCGTACACACCCACAGCTAGCTAGAAAAATATAATAAGAACTGCCGACTTGTTTTGCACTAATAAATCTAACCAACAAAATAATTCAAAATCAAATCGCGCGCGGTCCTCTCAACAACTCAATAAAGGTAAATTAAGCCCAAGCATCCTCAATCTTCGGCTTCGGAAGGGCACCCTGAAACGTCGCCACGCCTGGGTCTGGCAGTTTTGACGGCGTGTGCTTGTGCATGGAGGCATTCCTGACGCTGGGGGAGCTGTACGGATCGTCTTTAATCTCCTCCATGTCTATACCGTCGTCGTCGTCACCTAGGTATTCTCTATTCACGCCAAATTCGTCGTCGTCTATGTCGAAGTAGTCCCTTCTATCCCTGTCCCGATCTCGGTCCCGGTCTTGGTCGCGATCTAGGTCACGATCATCGTAGTCGCCCATCCCAGGGGGCAAATCCATCCCGGGTGGCCTACTGAGGGGTGTTGGACTTCCCTTCGGTCTCATTCCAAAACCGTCATCTTCATAAACCCTCTCATAGTTTTGGTCATATTCCCGATCCGGGACTGGACTCGAGCCTCCCACGCCATTGTAACTGCTAGGACTGCCACGAAGGTCGTCGTCATCGCCGTAATCATCTCTTCGGTCGTTGTAACTGCCTCGATCGTAATCACCGCCCCTTCTATCATTAAAGTAGCCATCGTCGTCCCTGTTCCTACCATATCCTCGGTCAGGGTACGAGTAGTCTCCGTAGTCGCCGCTATCATACCTCCTATCTTCCTCGGCATCGCGGTGGCGAGGGGAGTGGGAGGCGTAGTTATGGTGCGAGATTTCGTCGTAATCATCTTTGGTCTCCTCCCGCCCTCCCTTGTAGTTTCCAAAGCCTCCCACCGGTTCCTTCTTCCTGCTCTTGGCCTGCGGGGTGTTCCCCTTCCCGGCGTCGTCCTCATCCACGATTGTTGTAGTGACTTCCAGCGCAATTGCTGCCCTGGAGTCACTGCAGTTCTCCAAAGAGTAAGACCTCATCTCACTGCTTCTGCTCAGATCGATCTCAACTTTCCCAAACTCCTGTCCGGGAGCTTCCTCGTTGCAGCTGTTCCAGATGACCACTACGTCGAATTTCTGCGCAAAATTCGTTTATGATGAATTTTGTTGTCGTTAGTTCGGCCAATGTTATTGTATCGCGTATGGCACTCGACAAACGGTCCTCACCTTCCTCTTGATTGCCCTCGACCCTTTTTTCTCCTTATACAAGGTGCAGCTCATGGTGACGTTTTCGTCCCACCTAACCGTGCTAGTGTCCCCACTAAGGTCGGACTCGCTCCTGACCAGGCAGGTGCCGCGCGACTTGCCCTTGCGCTGGAGCCAAACCATGAACTTCTTATCGGAGCAGTTGCCGGACAACTTAAGGGAGGAAATTTTTACGCTGACACGGGAGGCGCAGGCGGTGGTGTTCAGCGTTTTGTAGAAGTGCCCGAAAGACATTATATCGCCGAAACTAATTGCTGCGGATTGCGCTTTTCAAGTTGGAGGCTTGGGACAGTTTTGTTCTGCGGCAGTGAAACTGATGCGGGGAGACCAAAGTGGGGTAAATACTTGTTTGCTCGCGCAGGAAGGCGCGTTAAAAAGTTGCACCGGATGCTTCTAATAAAGATTATGCGAGATATTAAATAAATCGAGCGATAGGAGCTATTTTGGTGGTTGTTTTTTGGTCAACGTCGAAATCAACGATCCTGGTCTCTCTCCTCCACCAAGGCCGAACTGAAAAAAATAGAGCGATCCATTCGGAACTATCTTCGTGCTTACACTTTCCGCCGTCGGAGACATCCCATTATCCTGAACCAGACTATCCGATTTACTCAGCGTAATCTACCGCAAGGCCCCCTATTGCAACTTGCTCTGTACCCACCTTTCACCTTTCCTCCTCATGTCCAGCCCCAGCGTTCAAGCCCCCGAGACTGGCCGTGTGTCGCCCGCCATTGTGAAAGCAACCAAATCTGACCCTAGCTTCCACCGCTCTAAAGCCACCGGCATAGGTCGCCGCACAATGCGAGAAATGATGCCAACTTCCTCCAGCTCTGGGGGACCGCGGAGAGCATCTTCATTTGGCAGCCTTTCCGCAGGGGCTCAGGCCAGCAAAGAGCATGACGACAAGGCGAAGAAAATAAACTTCGTCAAAATGCTGCTCGCCATAAAGATGGTGAAGACTGATGGCGATTGTGGAGAATTGTTGCCCAATGTCTTTATCGGTTCCATCGGTTCAGCCTACAACCCTGCCGCCTTGTCTTCGAACGGCATAACTCACATACTTTGCCTGTGCGACGGCGTGCGCGACAAGTTCAGCAACGATTTGACGTACTTGGTCGTGCCCTGCGAGGATGTGCCTAATTTTGATATTGCTTTGAAGTTCATTCAGTGCTCAGACTTCATCGACAACTGCATTTCCGAGGGCGGAAAGGTGAGTGAGAGAGAAGAGAGCGGGCCGTAGGTGAATTAATGGGCGTGTGGATTATTCGCTTCGATTCGTCGATTCTTACCCATCACGACCGCATCACATGGCATCGCATCGCATCGTTTTCAACAGGTCCTTGTTCATTGCTTCGCGGGGAAGTCTCGGTGTTGTGCAATCTTAATGGGCTACATGATGCTGAGGAAGGGTATGTCCTTTGAGCAGGCCCTCGAGACCTGCCGGGCGGCCCGCCCGGTAGTGGAGCCCAACCTTGGATTCGTGACGCAGCTACGGGCGCTCGATAGGAGCTTGAGGAGGTCGAGGTTTTCAATGTTTGAGAAGGGGAAGGGGAAGGGCAAGGGCAAGGCGCAGGGTGAGGGGGAGGGAGAGACGATGCTGCAACCGCCTCGTACGAATGCAGACAGTATCATGCCCCCTGAGCCGCCGGACCAATCCCAGTATCCCCAGCAGTCTTACGCAACGCCCATGGCTGCCCCCCCCACCAATGCCCCCCCAACCAATGCAACTAATCAGTCTCCGATGCCCCTTGACACCGATCTTCATCACGTGAACAAAGCAGCCCAGTCAACTCCGAAGGTATCCCCGGGCCATAAAGGCTCGCCCACCAAGAGCTTCTCCAGGTCCGCCACCCTTACGCTCGATTATTCAGACGGTAGCATAGTTGTGAAGGGCAAAAAGGTCCTTGAGGAGGACGACGAGGTCAGGAAGTACAATAAAAAGGTGGCCTCAAGGGCTTGCGACAGGCTCTACACAAAGGCCGTCGACCAGCGCATCAGGGCCACCGAAATCGCAGGACAACTTAGCCCCGAATGCACCTTCAACCCCGAGCTCAACGAGACGAGCCTTCAACACGCCCTTGTGGCGAGGTCCAGGGGCAGTAGGGGATACATGGAGGAAACTGCGGCAGTGAGGTCTTTGATGAAGGAGCAGCAGATCAAGGCGGAAGCCAGTGAGGCGAGGGCCGCGAAAAAGGGCTCACTCGAAAGATTCTCAGGATATGGGAGCATATTTTACGACAGCGAGATTGGCTCGCCCAGGGATTTGGGGAGGACCAGTCCGACTGTCGAGGACTTTGATTTCATCCCGAACGTGAAGGAGTCACAGAGGTACAAAGCACCTTCAGGCAACGTCTTGATGGAGAAGGACCTCGAGACCAGGCTGACCAAGGCAACCGTGAGCTCCACAATAGACAAGACTATCGCCGTGAAGAAGAAGGAGATGATCGAAAAGTACGGAGGCAAGGGCAAGCGCGACAGACTTTCGGCATCAGGTCTACTGGTGGGAGTCGACGAAGTCGAGGCCCTCGTAATCTCCGAGGCGAGAAGGGAGAGGATGAAGAAGGACGAAGTACAGGAAACCGTGGTCAGGACGACGGCTTCGGCCAGGGTGAACAGGAGCCCCCCGAGACAGAGGGTCAGCGCGATTATGGAAACGATGGGCCACTCAGAGGAGCTGCAGGAGGGCCACACTCCAACGAAGGACACATTGAGCAGCTTCTTGAAGCGGTCCAACCAGTCCAGGGTCAAGGAGGAGATCGAGGAGGGGAGGAAGAACAAAAAGGACGGCTATTTGAACGACAGGTTCAGGAGTCCCGGGTCGATCCTGTTCGACGTGGAACACTCGGCCAACATCGACGTGGCTCACTGGCAGTACGCAGACGAGGAGGGCACCAAGAAATTCATGAAGAAGATCACGGACGAGGACGAGGTCGAGAAGAACAAGAGGAGGCTTCAGAGGCTTTACAAGGAGGGCCTCAAAAGCTACAACGAGAGAGTCAAGAAGATGGAGAACGCGCCCCTGAGTCCAGAGTGCACCTTCAGCCCCACGTTCTACTCCAAGAGTGGTTTGAAGCCCAAGGAGCATGCCACGGGAAGGTCGAGAGACATGAGTTACGACATTTCCACCGGCAGGGTTAAGAGCATATCTCCACCCAAGGTTAGGAGGCCAGCACGAGGAGGTCAGGAGGAGGGGGAGGGGGAGGGGGTTGGACCAAATGTCATCACCATGGCAACCATACGCTCCGCAAGGAAGAAAACGCCGGTGAAGGAGAGGGAGGCGGAGGCGGAGGCGGAGGACGAATTGCCGGAGCCCTCCCCACTCCTGCAGGCCCTCTCTCTGGGCGGAGGCGGAGATGGGGGAGAGCAAGATATGAAGAAGGAGGAGATGGCCAAGGGGAACGCTCGCGAGGGACACCAGCGCAGCGACACCATCGAAAGCGGAGGCACCTTCGATACCGCTGCCAGCTTGGAGCCAATCGAGGGAGTCGATGACGCTGACGCCGACCCAATCGCACAGCACACCCGAAGTCACGACAAAGGAAAAGGGAAAGCAAACGGAAACGGAAGCGGAAACAGAAACGGAGATGGGAATAAAGATGGAGATGGAGACGAAGATGGAGGGGCGAGCAAGAAGAAGGCCGAATCCTTCGAAATGTTCTGATGTTCTCAAAATACGACGATCGTGCAGAGGCATTATATGCACGACAAAATCCACTGAAATTAAATATTGAATCTTTTACATTCTTGCTTCTATCGACACCAAGTCATCAAGAAATGCCATGTGAGAATTTCAGAACGTCGCCACGGCAATAAAAATGACGACATCGCTCTCAAAATCCAACAGGACAACCAAGCAAACATTCTCCCCCAACTTCCCGCCGCGCAATACTCCGCACTCCATCCCCCAATAAAGTGTGTACAGTGATCCCCGACCATGGAAAACCTAGCCAATCCTCAGGACATTCACTTTCTGGTTAGTTTCCATCCTCCCCGCGTACCGATTCCCATTTCCACTGTACGAGGGCTCCCCAACACCTCCTACAGACCCCTCCGTCCCAACGTCCACCTCCAATTATCCGCGTTCATTCCACAAGGCCCCTCCGCAGCCAATCCGTTGGCCCCGCCCCAGACCATCGCGATATTCCAAATTGTGCGGCTCCTCGACTTGATTGCGTGACGACGTCAATAACCAGGGGAGCAAAATCACAGTTCACGCCCTGCTGTAAATCGAACGTCTGCTCCGCTAATCGTAATAATTAGGTTCACTCCAAAACGAGCTACGATTGTTTGCTCGATGAAACTCAGCATTGTGCTGCTCTGCTTGAAGTGACCGTCTAAGCTCGCCAGCGCTGCTTATGTCGGAGAGCAAGACTGCACTATCGCCCCTCCGTACTTTCCAAGCACGCGCCCCCACTGAACGCCCAATGCAAACAACGAACGACACAACTAACACAACCTCCCTCCACCCCGCTCCAAACAGCTAATAATAAACCGTAATAAAAATGGCCACCACCAACATGTCCAAGAAGAGGAAGTTCGTCGCTGACGGAGTCTTCTACGCCGAGCTCAACGAGCTCCTCACCAGGGAGCTCGCCGAGGACGGATACGCCGGAGTCGAGGTTCGCGTCACCCCCATCCGCACTGAGATCATCATCCGTGCCACCCGCACCCAGTCCGTCCTCGGAGAGAAGGGACAGAGGATCAGGGAGTTGACCTCCGTCGTCCAGAAGAGGTTCAACTTCGCTGACGGAGCCGTCGAGCTTTACGCCGAGAGGGTCGCTAACCGCGGACTCTGCGCCCAGGCCCAGGCCGAGTCCCTCAAGTTCAAGCTCCTCGGCGGCCTCGCCGTCCGCAGGGCTTGCTACGGAGTCGTCCGCTTCGTCATGGAGGCCTCCGCCAAGGGAGTTGAGGTCATCGTCTCCGGAAAGTTGAGAGGCCAGCGTGCTAAGGGCATGAAGTTCAACGATGGTTACATGATCAAGACCGGAAACGCCGGCCAGGAGTACACGGACACTGCCGTCCGTCACGTTATGATGCGCCAGGGAGTCCTCGGCGTCAAGGTTAGCATCATGCTCCCCCACGACCCCACTGGAAAGATTGGACCCAAGAGGCCCCTCGATGACATTGTTACCATCCTTGAGCCGAAGGAGTCCGCCCTCCCCGTCACCCCCGCTTACTAAAGAAGTTAAGGTGTCGGGAGGAGTCGTAGGGGCAGAGAATTTAATGATAGGAGTTCTCGTCTTGACGACTTTTGCTGGCTTAAAATTAATTTCTTTCTCTTATTTTTTTTTTATGATTGTGATGTGTTGGCTTTCTGGTTTACCTACTTTACTTGTCTCCTCCGCCTTCGCCCCCGTTCTTCTTGGACCCCCCCGCCTGGCCAGAACTCTTCTGCTTCGATTTCTTGCCTGTTTTGCCCACTTTCATCGAGCCTCCGGTCTGCATTCTCTGCGTCTCCTTCGCCTGCACCCTGCTCGCCTGCAGCCTGGCTCCCTGACTGCTGTGCCTGGCGACCAGGCCCTTCTTCCGCCCGTGGTACATTCCCCTGCTCGCCGCCATGACGTAATGGCTACCAGTGTGGTGTATGTTCTCCCTCTTCCTACTGTCGTCGGCGACGAACTGCTTCCGGGCGTACTGGGCCGGGAGCGCCTTGGACACGCCCTTGGAGAGAGCGAACTCGCGGTTGAGGAGCTGGCACTCCTTTTTGTGCGCGTTGTAGGCGGCGAGACGAGCCTCAAGGTTGTCATGCTTTGCGGTCATCACCTTTTGCAGCAGCGTCTTTCCTATGCTTATGGAATTCTCGGCGTAGCTCTCCAAAGATTGGTGCGGCTGGATGCCCTTCTCTGCGAGCCGCTTTTGGAGACGGGAGAGGACGGAGAGGTCGCGGGCTGTGTTGGCGTCGTAGTCGGCAGGGTCGAAGGAGGTGTCGATGTCGAGGGGGGCGGGGGCGGCGGGCGGGGGGGGAAGGATGGCGATGGTACCGCCGAGGGACTGGGATTCGAGGAGGAGGGAGTTCGCATCGATCATCTGTTGGAGGACGACGTCCTCGGAGACTTCGGGTGCTATTGACGCTGGAGGTGGAAGTGGAGGGTTTGCATCTGCAGGCAGCTTCTTGTCGCCGTCTTCGTCATCGTCATCGTCGTCATCATCATCTTCGTCATTCTCACTCTCACTACTACTACTACTACTACTACTACTACTATCGTCAAATGCCGCAAACATACTCGGCTTCTGAACGACCTCCGGTTCCTCTTCGCTCTCCTCCTCCTCCTCCTCCTCCTCCTCTCCCTCATCACCAGGCAGCGCCAAGCCCGCCTCATTCAAAACCCCCAAAATATCGTCGCCCTCATCATCGTCATCATCACTGTCGTCGTCTACGTCCACGTACCCCTCCCCCTTGATCTCAATCCCGGTGACGGGAACCCCTACGTCCTCGTAAGGCCTGGCGTTCCGGCGGTGCTTCAACGAGCGGGAGTGATTGATGAACTGGTTGGAGGTGCCGAACTTCTTCTTGCAGCACTCGCAGATGTAAATCAGAACCTCTTCGACTATCGGTTCCTGTGAGATTTGATGGAATTAGAGTATAGAATAAAGCAACGCGATGATAGCGGAAGCGAAAAAAGCTTGAGCCTACCTCCTCCTCGGAAGACGAGGATTGCTCAGGTTGCTCGTGGCGCCTCCTCTCCTCTTCCTTTTCCTTCTGTTCTTCCTCCTCTTGGCGGCGTTCGTTGGCGCGGATGTCGTTGCGGAGGTGTTTCTTCGAGCGTTTCTGTGTGTGTCATGTCGTGTCGTGTCGTGTCGTGTCGTGTTAGGTTGTGTGTAAGTTCTTTGTTTTGGAAGAGGCGCCCCACGTGGCTCACCTTCGAGTTGAATTTGTACTCCCTCTCGGGCTTGCACCCGATCTCGTACTCCCCGAATCCCTCCACTAGCGGCGTGTTGTTGGGTTTCAGAAGTTCCTCCTCCTCCTTCTTCCTCAGACCGTCAAGGGCGGCCTGTTTTTTGGCGGCCTTTTCGGCTTTTATGCGAGCCTTTTCTTTCTTTGACTTGGTGGAGTGATCGTGGGATTCTTTCTGACAGTGAGGCATGGTATTATTATTATGATTAGTGTATTTATTAGTGTATTTATTGGGTGTGGAAGGATGGATCGAAAAGGTGAGAAGGAAACGAGACCTTTAAAAGTTTGTATTGAGGGGTTTTGGGGCAGGTGGAGGTGTGTCAGCGATGCAGGAAGTAGTCGAGAGATACGGGGCGAGGGCACTTCTGAGTTGAGGCGGCGTTTTTCTGAATAATATTTAGCCTTGGGAAAAAATACACTCAAAAAGGCAAAAAGGGTAAAAATAATGAATGAAAACGCGACAACGAAAGTGTTTATTTTATTTTTAAAGCTTTCATTATTTACTTTACTTCTTGGCCTGCTTGGCCTTCTCCGCGAGCATCTTCTTCACAATCTTCTGCTCCTCAATGAGGAACGCACGGACGATGCGGTCCCTGACGCAGCCGGCGCACTTGCTTCCTCCGTAGGCACGGGAGACGGTGCGCTCGCGCTTCTTGAGGTTCTTGTAGGCGGTGGCCTTGAGCTTCTTGATTCCGGGAAGGCGGCCTCCGCAGTCTCCGCACATGACGCCCTTGGACTTCTTGGTGAGGATCTGGACAGAATGGCGTCCTCCGGGGGTGAGGACCTTCTTGATCAGGTTCGAGCGGGTGGCGTAAGAGTGCCTGGTGTTCTTGGTGACGCGTGCATCGGATCCCATATTTATTAATTAATATAAAGTTGATTGATTCGTAGTGTGTTCTGAGGGAGAAAAGGGGAGGAGGAGCGGGTGGGAGGAGGGGGTTAGTTTGTGTCGTTCGTTGTTTGCATTGGGCGTTCAGTGGGGGCGCGTGCTTGGAAAGTACGGAGGGGCGATAGTGCAGTCTTGCTCTCCGACATAAGCAGCGCTGGCGAGCTTAGACGGTCACTTCAAGCAGAGCAGCACAATGCTGAGTTTCATCGAGCAAACAATCGTAGCTCGTTTTGGAGTGAACCTAATTATTACGATTAGCGGAGCAGACGTTCGATTTACAGCAGGGCGTGAACTGTGATTTTGCTCCCCTGGTTATTGACGTCGTCACGCAATCAAGTCGAGGAGCCGCACAATTTGGAATATCGCGATGGTCTGGGGCGGGGCCAACGGATTGGCTGCGGAGGGGCCTTGTGGAATGAACGCGGATAATTGGAGGTGGACGTTGGGACGGAGGGGTCTGTAGGAGGTATTGGGGAGCCCTTGTATGTTGGAAACGGGGATCGGTACGCGGGGAGGATGGAAACTAACCAAAAAGTGAATGTCCTGAGGATTGGCTAGGTTTTCCATGGTTGGGGATCACTGTACACACTTTATTGGGGGGGAGGGGTTGGGGATTGGGAGGTTGCGCGCGGGAGGGAAGTAGGGGGCCGATTACCTGATATATCATTGTGTGACCGTGTTTTATTTTTGCGGTTGCGACGTTCGGAATAGTTGCCAAAAAGCCAAATCTCTGCAAAATAAATAAAATTTCTACGATTAAATAAAAAATTTACAGGTGCGCAAATGTCTACTATTCACCGTATGATCCAACGAGCGTATTCAAAATTGGATAAAGCGGCGCTGGAAGTTTTAAATCAGTTTTTTAGCAAAGTTCGTTCCCTCCGTTACAGGCATCCGCTAACTCAAAGCTGACTCTGTCGCCACAGACTTCTCTCTGCGTTGACTGCCCTCGTGAAGCTCAAGCGAAGCCACCATGTTAACACTGTTCGATAAGAATGCCACCTCGCCTCGGCTTCTAAATGCTCTCTCTCCTCTTGTTCCTGCTCCTCCTGTTGCCTTGGCTCCCTCTGCCCCCTCCTCCACTTCCCCGCCTCTGCCCTCCTCCATATCCTTCCAGCAAAAGACTAGTCCCGCGACCGCCGTTCCGAAGCGTAGCAAACAGGTCTCCACCACCTCCATAACCAAAGAAACCAAAGAAACCAAAGAAAGCAAAGGAAGCAAAGGAAGCAAAGGAAGTAAAGGAAATGCGAAGCCGAAGCCACGAACAAAGTCCCCACCAACCGAGAAGTCGAATCACACGTACAAGCCTTGGCGGCAGCGGTCAGTGTCCTTGACCCCTCAGTCCCCGATATCGTACGCCCCCACGTACACGGATCCGTCCCCCCCGCCCTCTCCCACCTACGTGTACAAGAAGAAGCGCCCAAACGACTCCGACGATGACGACGACGACTTCACAGGAAGTAAGAAGAGAATGAAGGTGGCCGTGAAGAAGAAGAAGCAGCAGCAGCAGAAGGCGAAGAAGGCGAAGAAGGCGAAGAAGACTAATAAGGAGGTCGCTAAAAGTTTAAATAATAATGTTCGAGTTTCGACCAGTGGGGGGCTAGCTTCGATAGCTTCATTAGCAGCAGCAGCGTCAGCCTCGTCGTTGGAAAAGGTGGGGAGGGATGCTCTATCGAACAGGAAGCTGGAGATGAGGTTGGAGGACCTCTTCTAATCGAGGGATTGTTGTTTCGGAATTGTATGTTAACAAGGCGTCTGTGGTTTGCTTGCAAATTTATTTGTGGATTTGTATTTTTCTTCGAAATGTAATTAAACCTCAATATATATATTTATATATCCATTCCATTATCCATCATCTATTTCTCCTTCTTCGTTGAATTGCGCCAGGCGATGGTGGAAGCATTCCCGGGCACGCAGCCGGAGTTCGCGAGGTCGTGCTTGAGGGCAAACTTTTGGTACATCTCGAGCACTTCGTCCTTAGTGTACTTGGCGGGATCGACGGGGGCCGAGGGGATCATCTGCTTCTTCCGGTAGTCGATGCCTCCGAAAACGATGGGTATGCCAGCGTCCTTGGCAATGTAGTAGAACCCGGATGAAACGTGGTCGCTCTTTGATCGCGTCCCCGAGATCCAGATCCACAGCCAGCGGGTCCTCACGGAGTCGAACGCCTTGGCGAGGGAGCTTGCTTGCCCTCCGGAGCCCGTCCGTGAGACAGCCTGCACCGGAAGCCCCAAAATCCACATCCACGCGAGGCTGGCTTTCATCATGATCCGAGATTCCTGCGCGGGTTATGATGTTTGGTAGGTGGTAATGATGGGGAGGGGAGGGGGAATAGCACGGGTCAGTCAGAGACGTACAAAAAACCGAGGCCCATGATCTCCGCACTCGGCGCGATCGCATCGCTGCTGCTCTCAGCCTCCCCCTGCCGACGACATCCAAACCATGTTTAACCATTTATATCCAACTCACCTGCCTCGTACTAAAGATCAGGAACAAGCCGTAGAACAGGTCCAGACCGTGCGTGTGGGGGTAGCAGGCGACGACGCATTTGTCGCAATCTGGCATGGTCCCCCGGACCGACCACCCCAACACCTTAGTGAGGATGAAGTTCCAGAACCAGCGCTTCGGCATGCAGGCGAGCGCTATGAATATGGCTGCGGTCACCAGTTGGGATTGAGACGGCTCCATGCTCAACGGAGGGCGCGGGAGTAGAACGTGAAAAAACCTCCCTCAGATCCGGCGAAAGTGACTGCCCAGACAAAGAACAAAAATCTCAAGCAAAATTTGGTTATCAGAACTCTTATCGTAAACAAGCATGCCCAAGCCCATTTCAACCAGCCCCAGCACCGCCCAGACCAATCCGGTCGTCAAAGCCATGATACATGGTGTGAAGTACGAGAACTGCGGAGAAGTGCAGGTAAGCATGGAATTCTGCCTGGCCTCGTCACCATCTTGTACCTGCTGGCGGATGGGGTTGTGGGGGGCTTTCCGGGGCGTCTCTGTGATATGTTGTGTTGAGAAGGGATTAACACTCCTCTGTTATCGCTATCTGTGCAATATTTTCCCGAAGTCGCTTCGTGATTATTATACTTTGGGTCTGTTAAGGGATGTTCTTTAAAGTGGCCGTTAGAGCGACCTCCCTCAATCCCTCAATTTTGAATAAGCAGTCGTTTTCACGCCTCGCTATGGTTCTTGCTTCAAGCCAACACCCCTTCTCACAACATCCTTTCGCCCTTCCTCCCCCCCCGCTCTATCTACACCCAGGAAATGTACAAAATCTGCATGAAGTCTCAAACCTCCCCAAAAATCGCACTCTGCGACCGCGCGAATCACCTCTACACCCTCTGCTCACACTCCGAGAAGTAGGACGTTGGCCCCGCGGCCGCAGGGCGGGCAACAGCGCAGGGCGGAGCGCAACAGACTTTTTAGGAACGTGAGGCGTATGATGTGACACGTTAAAATGTTAGAAATTAGAAAATAAAATAAAGAAATATGAACGACAACAAAGAGGGAAGGGAGGGGGGGGACAAAGGGAGGACGATTCGAACAACAACACCCCAAAGACACACGGACATGGAACATGGATGATATAAATCATTAAAAAAAAAGAAGAAGGCAGAAAAACAAAAACACAATGTTGACTTAAAAACAATAAATCCTTTTAAAACCCTCCTATATCATGTCGTGTAGTTGTTTCACTTCTTTCCCTCTTCCTCCTCGACCTCCTCCCCTCCGAAGTAGAACATCGGTCCCCTTTGAACACTCCCGTTCGCCTCAACGTAATTTAACTTCTCAACTGACTCACTGTTATTATCCACCCAGAGTAGGAATTTCTGTACCTGCCCGGGGTTTAGAATTTTAACGAATTTTTGGATCGTCGTTTCGCAGCCTGGATTGTGCAGCCAGGGGGAGGAGAGGAGGGAGGAGATTGTTAGGGAGACGGTGGAGATTTGGGTGCGGGACTGGTGGGCGTTGGAGGTGCTTAGTTTCTGGATTTGGGCTGGGGTGAGGTTGAGGATTGACTGGAGCTCTGAGAAGACCTTCTTCTTCTCTGGGTCTGAGGTGGGGGAGGAAGAGTTCTTGGCGAGCTCGAGGAGGACGAGCTGGTCGAGCTGCTCGTCGAGGATGTTCTCGACGTGCTCGAGCTCCTGCTCGAGGATGCCGCGGATGAGGGTGGAGCGGGAATCGGCGGAGAGGATTTGGCTGCCGCGGTCCATGCTCAAGGCGGTAGTCAGGAGGTTAGGGTCCGAGGATCCCCACGTGTGCTATTTTTGTGAGTGGGTGGTGTGGTGTGAGTTGGTGTGAGTGGGTGGTGTGAGTAGGTGTAATTTCGCGTGCGTGCGTGTTCACAACGTTCCGTTCACAACGTCCCTCACCTGCTTCAGCTTCTTCAGACTCCCCTCCAAAACCCCGACCTCGCTCTCGTAACTCTCTACCAAATTCTTCTTCCTAAGCCTCCTCAACCTCGCGCTCGCCCTGTTCCGCGCGAGACGCTTCCTCCTCTTCTCCTCGTCGATGCTCTTCTTGGATGTTAGATCGTTGAGGGATGATGAACGTGGTATAGCCTGTTGCTCGTATCCAGGCGCAGGGGATATATTCATACTCTCAAGAGACTTCAAATCACCTATGCTTGTACTCGGGACCATTTGAGGGTCGTTTAGGATCTGCTGATGCAGATGCTGCTGGGAATGTTGTTGGGCGAAGACGTGGGCTTGGTGTTGCATGTGGGAGGCGGTGAACATCTGTTGGGGGGGAGTCTTCCATTGGCCGAGGGTTGCTGAACGCTTTGCTGTGGGATTACTGGAGCTGTTTGAGGAGGGACGGGACATTGGAAGGTATTTTGGACGGTATTGTAGAGTATTTGTACAGCGTGTTGTAGTGTTTTTATAGCTATGCTATGTGTGTGCGTCTGTGCTTTTTTATTTGAGGGAAAGAAGTGGGGCGGGGTGAGGGTTACGGGCGACTTCAGACAATTACTGGACAATAACTTTTATTAGAAACGTTTAGAGTGAAATATGATATGGTCAGGAGTTAGACAATGATAGTTTTAGGGCGGCACAGTAAACAAAGTGAGGCTTACAGGTGTGTGGAGCGCTAAAATTGATTCACTAGCTGCACATGATTTCCTCTGTGAAGTGATTTAGAGCTAGATTTAGAGCGCCTTTCAGACGCCGACAACACTGACCAGAAGTGACCATTACTACGGCACTTCTGTTTCCGTCGCATCCCTTACCTAATATTCGTAGTATTCGTATTCTATAATACGTTTTTAGTGATACCTTTTCCACTCCGCTCCCCCCTACTCCTGTACGCCCATCTACTGCCCGTACTGCGCACGCACAATTAACGCTCTACTCTACTGAAAGCACTGCTGAAAAGGTCTCATGAATCAGATAGCAGAAGTCAAACGAATCAACGAGTATGAGGTGAGTTTAAACACCTGTACTTTAGGTACTTTAGATGATGATCCTGCTTCCCGACGCCATCGTATATAAGAGGGAAGGATCTCTCCTTACTGTCCCGCAAAAGACTCCCGAGCTATACCCGTATGTTTCGATCTTCCATTTCCTTCGCCGACGAAGGTCGGGGAGCGTTTTAAAGCCGTTTTAAAGCCGTTTTAAAGCCGTTTTAAAGCAACAATAGACCCATCCCTCCCACCAATAGTAGCAGTATACGACGCGTTCGCCCATCGCTTCACTCGTATCTTCGCTCATAGCCTTCGCCTCCCAACCCTAACCCTTCCCTCCTCCCTCCTCGCAGCTCACTCACGACCTCACTGGAACTTCCTCATCCTGGCACGCAGACTTCTCTTCCTCCTCCTGGGTGTTCGTCGGCGGCCTCCCAAAGAACCTAACCGAAGGCGACGTCCTCTGCATAATGTCAGAGATGGGTGAAATCGACGACATAAACCTGAAGCGTTCAGACGACACAGGGAAGTTCGAAGGTTTCGGTTGGGTGAAGTATGAGGATTTTAGGAGCGCTGTTATTGCCGTTGATGGGTTAGGAGGGCAGCAGATATTGGGGAGGAGTATAAGAGTAGGTGAGTTTTGCAAGAGCCGAAGCGAACGCAGTTGAAGCAGGTGCATAGAAAGGGGACCCTAACAATATGAGTTTCGTTCGGATGCTTTTTTTGTGTGTGTGTGATTTTTCCTTCGTTCTAACCCCCTCTTAGATCACTGCCTCGCGTACAACGTTCCGAAGAAGAAGGAAGACTCGGCGCCGGATAACGAGAAGGACGCCGAAATGAAGGCCATCTACGGGGGAGGCGGAGAGGGTGAAGGGGGAGAGGTTTACACCGCCAACGGGAACGTGGGGAAGAGGTATGATGGAGAGGAGCTGGAGGGGTGGGAGAGGCTGGAGGGAGGGAGGGATTTGTTTGATACGGAGCAGAATTTGAGTGGGGGCAAGAAGGATAAGAAGGATAAGAAGGAGAAGGGGGATAAGAAGGAGAAGAAGGAAAAGAGGGATAAGAAGGAGAAGAAAGTGAAGAGCGAGAAGAAGGAGAAAAAGGGTAAGGGAGAGAAGAAGGTGAAGAGCGAGAAGAAAAAGGAAAAGGAAAGCAAGAAGGACAAGAAAAGGGCACGGTCAAGCAGCGCGGAGGAACCTTTAAAGAAAAGAACTGGCGGGGGGGAAGATGCGGCAGCTGCTAGTTGGATGGGTGATCTGGCGCCGCCATGACTTTTTAACTCAGTAAATACTTCTTTTTATTATTATTATTATCCTGGATCGTTCGGACGGAAATGTGCGTTGTCTCACTTGTCAACGATATGGGTGGCAGTAAGGTACCTCCTCTCCCAAATCAGGGAGCCAGGAGTGCGACGAGGTTCATTCTCGACAACTGATGGATTTTTTTTGACTGGTTCTTTTTTGGTTAAGCAATTTTCAGGGATTGGTTGGAGCGCTCAACGGAGAAATCTAATACTACTGTATCTTTAACATTCGTCGCGGTCGTCACCGATAACCCTAATGGTAAGCGCAAAAACCCTCACTTGCGACACCTACTGCCTCCTCAATTGCGACAGCGTCAGCACGCCCTCCCACGCTTGCCTGCCTGCCTACCACTATCTCGTGGATGACGCCGTGCGAAGCTGCCTCTCCGCACCACTCCAAAGCACCGAGGTCGCCGTCGTATACACCCTCGTCACGGCGCGCTTTTAACGCAAGACAGAACCCGATCGCGGTTGCATTTTCCATGAAGTCCCAGGAGTGACGTCCGTCGCCGCCTTGGTTAGTGTCATCCCACACAACAACACTCCAATAGGAATTGTCAGCCCCCTGGCGAGCAATAGAAGCAGCATCCACTGCTTGTTGATTTTTTTGGCGGTAGTAAGCGTCCGGCATAGCGTCTGCGACAGGGAGAGGGGGGCGGGAGTGTCGGTGAAGGAGCGGCGGGGTGGAACAAGAGGGAGGCAGATGAGTGTCAACACCAGGATGTCCTTTTGGCTTTCTTTTTGAGAAAAGACTTCAGGTTGGGGAGAGAGGCGAAGTAGACTAGGTGGGAGATTTACGAGATGATAGCGAACGGATGCCTCAGTCAAGCGTGAAAATAAACCGAAAGTAAAATTGGCGCTTTGGCCTTTAAGGGTTCTTAGAAGAAACTGGAAAAGTTGTGTGACGGAGTGTGTGACGGAGAGGTTGACGCTGACCCAGCTAACAAAATTGCTGACCCAACATCCCCTTATTCAAAACATCTTTTCAACAGCTTTAAAAATATTCAACGCAAAACCAACTTATTTGATTCCCAGCCTAGTAATTCTCGGTTCGGTCATCTACTGGAAGCTTGCCTACTGCCTAGGGAACCGACCTGGACAGGGACACGCCGGCGTGTGTCCATCAGTTCCAACAAAAGTTTCTTCTTCTCTTTTTCGTCTTGTGTCAGGGACCTGGACATCTTGTGCCTGTACCTAATCCACCACCCAGAACACTAAAATCTCTCGACGAAACGTCGATTAAAACAGCCTCTATCAGCTTTTAGTCAAGTCCCTCGCAGCCCGAGGAAAGGTGAGACTCAAAGAAGATATTTTTAGTAGGTTCATAAACATTTTCTAACGATAAGTCTCGCACCAGCCCGTCTATCCAAGCCTTTGTGAAAGTTGAACGACCCCTGCGGCTTAAGAACTTTCCACATAACCCCGTCGCTCCTTCCTACTTACCTTCCTCACCGAAGCGACATCCCACCTGCCCTCTGAACGTACGTGCGGAATTTTCGACGTTCGTTCTACATTTTGCTTCGGTCGATTCGGGCCCGACTGAACGCCCGGTGTGAAGTTTTTTTGAGCAGGTGAGGCACTCAATTTATTTCTTGCTGCATGTCCCTCCCTGAAGGCCTTATGGCCTTGGTCCGGGACAAACAGTTGACTACTAATCCTTATTTCTACGCTCCCCCCCCAAAAGTCGTCCAGCATGGTCCTCAGCTTATCCCCCCCCCTCCATCTCCTGCTCACCCTCATCACCCTCGGCACCCTCCCCCCAACTCGAGCCATCGACCCGGACTGCTCAATTCTCTATACCCTGTACAACGAAACCAATGGGCCTAGCTGGAAGAATAACTCTGGGTGGCCAAGTTACGAAAACTACAAATCCAATCCCTCTTCAGTGTTGAACAACTGCTGCACTTGGTTTGGTGTCTCTTGCAGCTCCAAGAACAACGTGACTGACCTAGACTTGTACAACAACAACTTAATGGGCCCTCTCACCTCCGATCTTTCTGAGCTCCAACATGTGTCGACTATCAAGCTCGGCGGCAATGATCTGAGGGGGGATCTCCCAGAACAACTCGTCAAGATGTGTGACACCAGTGACACGCAGTGCTTGCTGTGGCCCAACTCCAAGCTTTGCGGCGACGGGAAGCGTGTAGTTGGATACCAGTGCATGTCCTGCCCCAACTGTCTCGAAAATGGCCAGTGTGACCATGACTTCGACGAGGACTCTTACCTGTGCACCGCTTGCCCTGCCAACTTCTACGAAAATGGCGGGGGCTGTTTCGAGTGCTTCACGTCATTCAATTTGCTGTGGTTGTGGTTCCCTGCCGCAGCAGGTTTAGCCGCGATCTCCTCCGTCATCTACTACTTTAAAGGCAGAGAACTGGTGTCGCCTGTCGTCGAGCGTATTTCAGAACGACTTCCCGAGCTCAACCTCAGAACACAGATGAAGATTAAGTACCTTGGAGCGACACTTCAGCTGCTTCCACTCCTGGCTCCGCTGGCGCTGACATACCCACATTGGTTCCGGAATATTACTGGTTGGCTGAGCGAGCTTTCGCTCCCCATCGCCCTCAACGCACCTTGCTACGAACCTCTGCTGGCCATGCCTTCTGTCGCACAGGGTCTTCTGGCGTTTGCCTTCCAATTGACGCTCATCGCCTTCTTGGCAAACGCCCACATCATCTTCAAACGCTTCCGCGTCAACAAAACTCTCGGTAGTAGCTTCTTTGTCAAATGCCAAGTCTACGCCTGTCTGATCTCAAACCAAGTCATGGTGAGCGTGCTGCCTCTCATCTTCAACTACAACTACATCACGGACAGTGGAATTGACTTGCTTCAGACCAACGTCGATAGCTTTGATGCCTCAAAATCAGTTGGGCCTATATTGAATATTGTGCTTTGCATGGTGCTAGGGTTAGGGTTAGATTTCCTAGATAGAAAATGGTGCGATTACGTGACCTCCAAGTTCTCCAAGGAATGGAAGCGTTTCGTCGATTCAGGAGATGCGGCGTCAGTTGAGTCACTAATTGACCAGAGACTTGTCTTTTTCTCTTCGTTCTGCTTACCTTACGTTCCAGGCTGCATCAACGTTGAGAAAATAAACCATAGTCGCAAAGGTTTTCTTATCATCGTTCCTCGACTGCTTCTGCTCGGAAACTTATTAGCGATTGGCGTCGGTTCCACGGCTTCAACGTTATGGTCAGACCCAATCAAAGCCGTTCTAGGAATCGACCAAACTCGGTTCGAGATGGTCTTGATAATTCTTACAACTATGATGTTTCAGGTTGCTCAAGCTGCTCACCGGACCACGATGACATCTCGCCCCTTCGTTAGTTGCTATTTCAGGAAAGACAAGGTTGACGATGTTCACGAAGTCGACTTTTGGTCGGAACAAGTATATTCTGTAACGTTGGGCGTGATTGGCTTTACTAACAGCTTCAACTTGATGGTCGGCAAGACGGCGGGCTCAGGTTCTGGATTTACGAACGTCTTGTGCGTCTCCGCAATGATGTGGCTCAGTTACAACCAAGCGCGTCTTTTCAGCAAGCATCTAAAAAGCATCGGGAGTCCCTACGGTGCGGGAGAAGCAAACTCGACAGTGGTTGATTCTGCAGTTCCGCCTCAAGACCCCACGATAGAAGAGGAAGTAGACTTGCTTGTGGAGCAGCTTCTTGACGCCAGCGACGTCACAGTCGCGTTCGATCTCCGTCGCCAAATTGAGCTTTTGGTCCCTCGCATGTGCCTACACGAAGCTTCTCGCTGGACCATGTTCGAAGAAGGTGACGATGATCTCGTGAGGTTCCAGATGCAACAACGGCACACAATGAAGACAGAATACCATAAAGAAAAACTGAGGCAGTTCAACGTCAAGGAGTTTGAGAACCCAGAGGCGAAGAAGGAGCGTTTGAGATTGGAAACGATTCGGATAAGGAACGATAACGCCAAATACATCGTGCTCATTCTCCCACTTTTCGCCGCCCTGTTCTGGATCATGAGCTCAACGATTAACATCGTTTTGGGACCGGCCTTAGTGTTTACTATTCTTTTTGCTGCCATTTGTACAGAATACGTAATTCGTCAAAAGAGCGCTCTTGGTCAAGGGAATTCTAGTGCATTCGGTCGGGTCAGAGCTGAGATCTTGTACAAGGAGTGCTTGGAACTGAAGAGGGCAGAGGGATAGTAGGGGAACGAGACGCAGGCGGTGACTGCACAGGATTCAGAGTAAGACCATGGAGATGACATCCACTCCACAACTGAATAACGATAGATTTGAGAAGGTGGGTTACAATCAGAAGAGGATTATGAAAATAAGGGGATCGAGAGTTGGAAGAATGGGCGGAGAGAGGGAAGAGGGGGAAGAGAGTTGGATAGGGTAAGGGAAGTAGACAGTAAAAAAAGCGTTCGGTTGGCACTAAAACTCAGATCTACTGTTAGGGTTAGGGTTAGGGTTAGGGTTAGGGTTAGGGTTAGGGTTAGGGTTAGGGTTAGGGTTAGGGTT